>PVLD010009217.1:57401-78677 GCA_004027595.1 Dinomys branickii | reverse complement strand
ACATAATGTTATCTTCACATTAGTTAACACAAAAACATTAAAGGAAATACCAAATTATAGAGAAGATAGTAGGGAATTTGCACTGGATGCTGTATAATATAAAGTTATCTTCACTTCTGTTAATACAAAAACGATTGAGGAAATACAGAATTATAGAGAACATAGAAGGGAATTAGCTCTGGATGCTGTCCTACATAATATTACCTTCACCTTTGTTACTCAGTTACACAGATGATGGCCCATTTGATCATTTAATTTTTCTCCTCCCTCATCTCCGTTGCCCTACCAACTCAGTCAGTCATCTTCTCTGTGATAATAACTGTACTTCTGGGTTTATCTATACCCCTGGACTCTCGCCTTGGGAAGAGATATAGCTGCCTCAGACTATACTATAACATACATGGGTGTATACAAACTGCCATGGTCAGAGGTAGAAAAGCACATATGCTCACAGCGGACCGCTCAGCTCCACCCCGTTGCTGTGCTATGGGTGGGGGTGGGTCTAGTCCGTGAGGTGCCCTTAGTGGGGCCCTCAGCAAAGCAGCCGTGGGGCCCACTGCGGAGCAGCCGCGGGGCCCACAGCGGCCCCGTTTGGCCCTGTCCCGTTGCCTTGATGCCAGAGGCCCTTTCTTCTCCTCCCACCTCCTCCTGATCTCCAGCATTACTGTTCCCCACCCCTTGCAGCTGGGCACCAGACGAACTTACGATGCTTGGTATAAGGGCTTGAAATCTCCCTGGCCCATTCTCACTGTGTTAGTTCAGGGTATGAACTGAGTCTAAAGATTAGTTCTAGAATAGAGTTGGAGGATTTTTCTTGGGTCTGCTGTATGGAGTATGTTGTTTTTCAGACTCCCAGTCTGCTGCTTCTCATCTAATCTGTCGCTATGGGTTCATGCAAGGTTCCTATGTGCTAGCTGTAAGGAGACCCTCTTGGTGCTCACATTAATAGTTCAGGGTGAGTCCTGAAGTCTGTGGGTTTTTCCAATTGTTGCCAGGAACAGGAGGCGCTTGCCCAAGCCGCCGAGACTCAAGGTGCTCCTAGAGAGAGTTCAGGGCGGGAGCTGAGTCTCAGCAACCCAGCTCATGCCTCCTGCCTGATGTTGGAGTGAGAAGGGCATGGAGCCACGCAATCCACCTCCATCTGCATCTCCCTCCAGTTGCGGTGCTGGAGCCCCCATCCACTTCTCGGCCGGATCCCTGGGAGCCATCACGCCTCGCCGCCGAGGTTCCCCGCTGCTCTCCACCGGTAGCTGCTCACCCAGCAGAGAGGCATGGGGCCACCGCCTCGAGGCAGGCACAGAGCCGGGCGTGGTGGGCTGTGTACTAGTTGCATTGACTCTCTCCAGGTGCTGATTAGGAAGGTTGCTGCAGGGTGGGGACTCTGCCCCAGTGGCTGTCTTAACTTCTCATCCTCACACTGGGTTTGACAACTGCTCCCGACTGCCATTGCCTCTTTTCCTCGCTGTGCCTCCCCTCTCTGGCCCTGGACCAGCTCTTGGAACTCTACTCTCCCCCGGCCAGGTTAGGAGGCTTCCGTGAGCGTGGGTCTCTGAAGCTGAAGCTGTGAATGCCAAGATGATGGTGTGGGCCAAGGGTGTGTTTGGAGGGGTGATTTCCTCCTTCTTCGTCTCCTCTCCCTCCGACTGCACCATGGCAGATCTTCGATCCCCTCCTCCAGCAGAGGTTTTGCTTAGTCTTTCCAAGGGCTTCAGTTCCCATTTCAGATCCTTCCCAAGTTCAAGATACCCACCTCTTTCCCTACTGTCCTTCACATGTTGCTATATTCCTGTATTCCTTTGTCTGAGTGGCATTCCTCCAGGGAGGTTCTCTTTCTGCTGCCTAACTGGTCGCCATCTTGAAGTCCTCTGGACTGCTGCTTTTCATCTAATTTGTTGCTGTGGGTTCATACAAGGTTCATATATGCAAGTAGTATGGAGACACTCTTGTTGCTCATATTAGTAGTTTGGGGTGAGTCCTGAAGCCCGTGGACTCATCCCATTGCTGTCAGGAACAGGTGGTGATTGTGCAGGCCACCAAGGCTCATGGTGCTCACAGAGGGCGTCTGGGGAGGGAGCTGAAGCCCAGTAACTCAGTTCATGCTTCCTGCTTGATGTTGGAGTGAGAAGGGCGTGGGGCCGTGTGATCCACCTCCATCTGCAGCTCTCTCTTGCTGTTGTGCTCATGCTCCAGTTCCCGTTTGTTCCTTGGCTGGATCCCTGGGAGTTGCTGTGGCTCTGGGGTCGCTGCCGATGCACCCCACCGCTCCCCACTGGCAGCCGCCCACACAGTGGAGAGCCAGGAGGCCACAGCCTCAAGGCAGGCATAGAGCTGGGTGTCCCTGCAAGAATCTTGCATTGAACCATTTCCAGAGCTGCTGAGTGTACCTTGGTGGTAGACCACTTGGCAGTCTAGCGTGTGTGGGGTGCTGGGTTCTAGCCCCAACACCACAGAACCAGCCAACTAAACAAAATTTTTCTAAAAATATCTTCCAATTATTTAGATTAGATAAGCAAATGAGACTAGTGAATAAAGATAACTTCATTAATCTATTCAAGATGTAAGAAAAAGAAACTTGAAGTTGTCCATTTTCAAGATATGAAATGGTTAACTCTGAGTGGAAAATTACTGGCAGTTAAAATTGTCTAACTGCCTGACAAAGTTTATGCATTTGAAGGTTCTCTCAACAGGCAGGACCTTGAAAAAGACATAAAAGTAGTAAGAGAGCCTTTGTACAATGTAGGCCGAGTAGGGGAAGACAGGAGAAAAGTCCGTTTTTCTAGCTAAGGCTTAGTAGACACGTGGTAATGACAATGTCACAAGAAATCTCTACATAGGAACATCTGCTTCTCAGAAAGTAAAGAACAGACAGTATTACGAAGAAAGCCGAACTCCAATTTGGAAGGCGACCAAGGAACTGCCTTGTCCAGGAGAAACTTAGGCGTCCTCATGAGAAGACTGTAACCTCCACATCCTCAGCCAACGAGAAACCAGAGGAAAGACCTGCACGTTGCGGGATAGATCGGCGGTTGTGACTGCTCTGGCTGTGCCTCTCCATCACACACACTGCCTTGCGAGACCAAATTAAACAACCTCGCTTTTGCTGCTCTTCTTGCCACTTCTGAGTCCATTCTTTGGGTCTGGCCAGATGAATGCATTTCTCACAAAGGTCACTTGGAATTTTATTATTTTGATCACTGAAAGCTAAAATGTGAACACCTGTCAGTTAACCCATAAACTCATTTGAGACTGAAGAAAAGGGGGGAAAAAAAACTCTACAAGAAGCTTTTTAGAATCAAACTGCTAGGAACAGCTTTAAACAAAACTTTGATCCACAGTGTTCAAAAGATTAAGGAACAGGACACATGAAAATCTTAAAATTTGATGACTTTAATTTGTTCCATTTTGCCAGATATATAATTTGGATTATACAGCCTTTTATAAGCTGGTAGTTTTATGATGAGAATTTTAAAAACTTAAAAATCAGCCGTACTCGGTGTCAGATCCTGCAGCCTGCCACATAGTCCGTCTGTGAGACGCACTCCGCATTGACTGACCACACCCAGCTACGAATCGGAGACAACCTGACCCAGCTCAGTCCGACCACACTCAGCTGCACAACCTGTACTTTCTATTCCCCAAACACACCCTGTTTGCTCATCTGTTTCAAGGACTCTCTACTCAGTAGCAAGGATAACTGACGCTACCCAGTAAAAACTCATGCTACTAAGAGTTTGTATCTCCCGCTTGCAAAACCTATAGAAACTAAGCCCACAGCCGGCTCTGGGCTGGTGCTTTGGGGAATGGCCCCCCGTCAGCCTGCCAGCGTTATAAAGTTGGCTGTCTTCCAACTCCTTGGTGCAGAGCATTTTCCATTCGGTTCAGTAACAGGTTCCCTAACACTTTTACATTTCTAGACTTTTGCTATGTGAAAAAATTCTAAAACAGATGCTATAAAATCTTTGTCCATACACATTTATGTGTGTTATACATACGCACATGCTGAATGTTATGTCTAATGGCTAAGTCGCCAAAATCTGTCCCAGAATAAACAGATAAATGAGTACACATAAAGTATTACGATTATGTTAATTAACCAAAACTTGTTCATATGATTTAAGTGAACCTCTGCAAAATAAGTTGACTTTAAATTTCTTGGTAAAACAAAACTGCAGTTATCATACTTGCTTTGGGAGCACATGTGCAAGCCAGGCGGGTTGTTTCACCTATGTTGATGTTTAAAATCATAACTGTGTAATTTTTACTAAGAATAAATGTAGAGATGAAAGTGCAATGCCATGTCCATTCCCTCCTGAGTACTGAGTACAACAATTTAACTTTTAGGGTTTTTCCCATTGACAATGAAATAACTTGAAACAATGACCATGCTTGCATAAGGTCTCAGTTTTTATAAGTAATCTAGGTAATACTGTTAGAACTAAATTAGGATGTAATGTAAATGAATAAATATTTATAAGTGAACTTTTCATGGAATTTTCAAATTTAAAGTTAACTTAAGTAATAGACATGCATAAAATGTCTGAGTCATATCTAAGTAAGTTAAAACAGTGAAACATCAATTGCTAAATGTAAATCCAAGTACTCTTAGCTTTTAAGTTCTATGTAAATATATATATGAGAATATTTATGTCTCATTCCGGATATAAAATTTTTCTGTGAGAAATTATAACGTGTCTTAATAAATTATTGGGACTATTTCTTACTGTGTCTTCACTAAAAATAAGTTTATTAAAAGTTAAAATTCTAATTAATATAGTTAATCATATATGCAAAAACATAAGAAAATGGATTTTTTGTTGTGGTTTTGGGGGGTTGAGACAAGGTCTCACTACGTAGCCCAGGCTGGCCTCAAACTCAAAGTGATCCTCCTGCTTCAGCCTCCTCCTGGGATTACAGGTGTATACTACCATGCCCAACAAAATAGTTTTTCACAAGAAAAGCTGTAAGAAAGACATAAAAGGTTTCCTGAGAGAAAGTAATTTTCTCTAAATTTGGAGATTTTCCTTCAGGATTTTTTTTCCCAAAAGGAAATAAAAAGGCAGAAAGGAACCAATATGTAAGGGACACGAGTTGTAAAAAAAAACCCTCACAAGTGTGAGGATTCGGTGTTTTGGTGAAGAAAGTTAAAAAGAGAGAGGATATTTTAGTATGCAAAGGAATTTTGAATGGTAAATAAACTTCTGTCTTAAAGTGGAATAACTGGATTGGTGAAGAATGGAGAGAAAGAACATAGGTAAAATTAAAGGTTCACACAAGTTGCAAAGCTTGCAGAGGGTTTGTGAAGGACAGATCTTATGAAAGAAAATGTATGTGTGATCACCATTTGCTACAACTGAAAGAAAATTGTTTATAGGTCTTTCTGGAAATTGACCAATAATACACTTGTGTAAAACTAGAATTTAAGTTTCTGTTGTTTAAGCGACAAATCTTTCTTGAAGTATTTGTGTTCCTAGTAAAACTTTGCAAGAGGCTTTGGTATTTTATTCCAGAATGTTTTTAACATCTTCCAACCTGCAGCTTTTCCTCTATCCTTTCCATTAGTTTGTGTTTTTTCCCTGAAGCTACTTAGTCAGCTCCTCTAACCCTTTTTCCTTCTCTCCTCTCTCTGACTGCTACTGTGGCTAATGCCAGGTAGGCCTGTGCAGGTCCTCAAAGAGTGTATCATTTTCTACAGATAAGAAACTAATTAGGCTACTATTGGATGTTACTGTATTGGATTTTATAGGAAACATTGTCAAATAGTAAAATGAAGCTAAATATTCTTTAAGGTGCGTTCCTATGGAGATGTAATTAATATGAATGTTATAAAAATTCTATGAAATTTATAAAATTCTGAGGAACCCTGAATCAGTTATCTTCAAATGTCTTATCAGTTGCTGAACTCTCACCCAAATTTTAGCTGAGGCTTTTTTTTGGTACTGGAAATTGAACTCAGGACCTTGTGCTTGCCAGGCAAGAGCTGTGCAGTTGAGCTATAGCCCCAGCCCTCATTCATACTAAAAACGTCTGTAACCTGAGTCACAGAAGACTCTAGCCAACACTCTGCTCACAGAGGATTCAGATAGTATTAAGAGGAATAGTTATGAAAGGAGGAAGGGTTCTCACACACAGTACCCTGATACTATCTCAAAAGATTGCCAGAACCACAATCTTGCAAGAGGCCATTGCAACCTTAGACACCAATCAACAAAACACCCTGTAAGACATGTCCAGCTGCTGTCTGTACAACTTCAGACTGCCTTCATCTTTACTCTGAGTCTGTGTGGTTGAGGATTTTTGTTGAAAATATATTCTGTAACCCTCCTTGGTTTTTTTCTTCTCCTTGCCTTAACCTCTTCCATAGTGCCCAGTTTAGTACATCACATATATTTCCATTCAAATGCTATTCTACTCCAAATAAATATAATTACTCTTTGGAGACTCTCTTTCCAATTTAGGTTAGCCTTTGTACTTTGTGATTTCTCTGTTCAAGAATATCAGTGTTCCCTTTCACTGTTGCAAAAGAGAAGGGAAAGGCTATAATTAGTTAGCATCCCCAAGAGACATATTGCACATCAGTGAAGAAGTCAGCAAAGGGCAGAGGCAGCAGACAAGGGACGTGGCAACAGACACTTCCTCTGTGTTCACTTCTAAAATGGCAGTGGGGGGGGGCCTTGAATTTCTCCTTACAATGTTTCACAACATTAAAACTGTTAAGGAAACAAGTTTGTGTGCTGAGAAACGAGTGGAAACACTTAGTTATCCTACATTAGGGTGAAGGATTATGAATGCAGGCATGACAACGCTGACCGGTCTGCACATGGGAAGGGAGATTTCTTAGAGCAAGACCTCTCCTTGAAACGTGACCAGATGTTTTAGTGTTTGATAAACATGGAGGGTTCTGTGACCATAATTATGAGATGCTGGAGAGCCACAACTGCCCAAATCATCTAGTTTAAATAACTACAAAGATTGGCATCCAACTTTCCAAGTATTTAAATGTTCCTCTTCCAAATAAGAGGTATTTAAGTCATTCTTCCTACTTTCTGAAGCAGTTCTGGAAGTCCTCCTTCATGCACATATTTAGCTGTGCCAGTGTGGCTGTCTTGATGTCCTGTCAACTCAAACATTTATCTTTCAGAGTTATTCTGACTTTGGGAAGAACCAGAAGTCACAGAGCTAAGGAGTAAGGTGGGCGAAGACACACCATAGTACCTTTAAAATCTGTCTTTCCATTGGATTATAGTATCCGACAGCAGCATTCACCGTATTTTTTTATCATACTGTATAAAGTCACTCACATAAAAGGAATTTCAGAACTACTTGAGAAGGCATCAAGAACAACTGGATAGGTGTGTTCAAAGTGAGGGAAAGTATTCTGAAGAGGATTAATAGCAATGAATCTCTTACTATAATTCTTATTAAACATTCACCATATATTTTGATCATACCACGCAGCTGGACAGAACTGTTGTACCGCATAGTTAGGCACAAAGGGAATGCATGGTGTGGGCAGTGAACAGCTAAAGTGTTAACAATGTATTTTTTTTAAGCCTGTGTCCCATTCTGTCTGAAAAAGCTGTTTGGCCAAGTCTTGTGGTCATGCTTATTTGTTTATCTAATAAAATCACGGCAAAGCATCGATGCAGTCTCTGAAGGGTTTCATCTCTCAGACTTCTGCCTGTCGCTGGAACTAGGGGAAAGGTCGTGGCAAGCATTCAACTGGGTAACTCCCACAGTTCAAGGTTCTGGAACATGAGCAACACGCACAAGTCTCACCAGGATAATGACAAAGCTCTTTTTATTCCCAGTGGCTGTTCTGCACAGTCTCTCCCATTTCACTGAGTTCCCCTCAATGTAGGGAGCCTACCTTTGAAGACTAAGGATGAGGCCCCTCCCAGGCAAGGACAGTGACTCCAGTGAAGCACTGCAACGTTAGCTCTAAAGGGCCTATATGCCTGTGTACAGATGTTTTTATGAGAAATCCAGGTCCTGATGCAGCAAGGAACCAGCCCCTCACTCCTTCATCTTTGCTTCCTTTGTGCCTTGATGAAAGATTTCATAAGACACACAGGCAGCCATGCTGATGTACAGGCAGAGTTTATTGTAAAGTAGGTAGGGTTACAGCTTCAAGTGAGAAGGTGGGCAGTGTCAGAGAGACCAAGTGAGAGTTTGGATACATTTTTTTTGTGCACAAGAGTTATTCCTGGGGTTCAGGGAACTAGGGTAATTATCACTGTTTTATTTACATGAAGTATGTGCTTATCATTTCTCTTTGGAATAGTGATATAAGATTTCTCTAAGTCACCTTGAATGTTTTCCTTTGTCATGCTACAAAATGACAATTTAGTTTTAAAATATTATTTTATTGTTTATTCTAGAACCAACCAGTACTTCATTAGAATAAGTGTTGCAATCAGTTGAGTAGAAGACCTCAGTTTTCTAGATGGAGAAAGTCTGAAAAAAGTAGAAATAAAACATGAAAAGGGGGTTGATTATTTCAAAATTACTTTCCTAATAAGGTACAGACAGGAAGACAGAAGAACAGAAAAATAACATTACATCAAAGTACCTCAGGTTAGTCCTTTAATCTTTAAAAGACTACAGTATATAAGGGTTAAATAGAGGCAACTTCACTACCATGCCACCTGCAACTGATCCTTTAGGGAATCTGGCTGTTAGCTCTGTCTGTCTGGATTTCTCCAAACTTCAGGAAACAACTTAGATTCAGTTTGGTGAGCAGAATTTTCACATGGGTCACTCCAGTTTGATTTTTAGTTTGATCAGCTGCTAACCAGTGCAGGAGCTTAGTCCAAAATAATGGCTTCTGGTGATTTTTATTAAATACCTCCTTTTATTGACCTTCCTAGTTCAGTCTTTCCAGTCCCAAAAATCAGCCAGTGATTATCTTTACAATCTTGCCGTGAGACATTATCATTTTCTAACATTTGTCATAATCAGTCAAGATGGGATTTGTACAAAAGTATCCCAAATCTAATTTATGTAATGGAATTACTTGCTCTGTAACCAACAACACAAAATGGAACTTTAAAAAGTTAAAATTTTTTCTTTACAACCGGGCGTGGTGGCACACACCTGTAACCACAGCACTCCGAGGCAGAGGCAAGAGGATCATTACAAGTTGGAGACCAGCCTGGGCTACAAAGTGAGCTCAAGGCCAGCCTGAACTGCATAGCAAGACCCTGTCTCAAAAACAAAAAACAAAAATTTTCTTCACAGACAGCAGCTTCTCTAAACTTCCCCAGGCCTAGGGCATAACCACCACCACTACTGTCCTCAGGTCAGATGAGACACAACATTCTAATGCTGGGAGGTTGTGGTCCAGTATGGTTACACAAGAAAAGCAGGGAACGAAAGAGGTGTTCTGTGGGGCGATAAATCAAGCTTGAAGTTGCTTATTTTCTCCTAGTGTTTCCTCTCCTCTCTGTTCCCTACTACAAAAGTCCCTTCCATCACTGTACACAGAAGGGTGATGATTCAGGGCAAGGCTGGCCCCTCCATGTCCTCAGAGCCAACTCTGAATAAAGGCTTTTTCATTTCCAACATAAATGGTCTCCTTGGCTTTGGTTGGTGGCAAGCGAGCAGACCTGGGTAATAATCCCGCCGGCAGCGGACTGATCAGGACTGACCCAGATGCTTGTCTCTGCAGCTCCACCTTCCCACACTGAACTGAGAGCTGGAAGCCAACGGCTACTAATCGTGGACTAGTTCCAAGACCCTCAGAAAGAAACACTTTGGGAATGTCGTTGGAGGCAAACACAGAGATTCTGCCCTATTTCGACTACCCACGACATCCATCCTCCCTCTAGTTGGAACACAAAAATTAACCCACTTATGGCAAAGACTGCAGCTTTTAAAATTTTTCATGAAATTCATGTTATTTAGAAAAATTCAAGGAACAAGAATTTAAAGAGGAAAAAATGCATTACATTTTATTGGTATGGGTGTTCAAAAAATAGAATACTAGGCATAAAAGGATTAATGTTTTGGTTTAATTCTGGAGATTACCTATAATATATCTGGGAATTAAGCCCAGCTACTACATCAAATCACTGGACAACTCTGGACTTTGTGTGAGGCCAGCCTCCTCTTATGAGTTAAGATACTTCTATATAGTAGCTGACTTTTTTTCAGATATGGGCACCCCAGACAGTGGGCCTGGACAGCACTACCTTGTCATGGAGCTCCTTGCAACAGACCTCCCCAGAGGAAAGTACTCAAAATGCCCGAGCCAGGTCACCTCCTCGGCTGCCCTTCCTGGGCCAGAGAGCACCTGAGTCTTCTGTTCATATCACAGGTGAGAGACCCGAGTACCTTCGTCTGGGGAGGTCCGTCCCAAGGAGCTCCATGACAAGGTAGTGCTGTCCAGGCCCACCGTCAGGGGTGCCCTTTTTCTCTCTCCTGAGCTGTCCAGGGCACGTGTGGTGTTGCTGATGATTTTATTTTTTTGTCTATGGCTTGATTATTATCTGGATCAGCAAACAGCAGGTAAAACAATACCAGAAGTTGCTTAGAAAAGCAGAATACTGGTTCTCATCCAACCCTCCTAATTAGAATCTTAATACCCAAAAGAAAGAGGTGCAGGTGATTTGTGTACATGTCGGGTTTGAGATCAGCCTCTGTGTAACAGTGATTCAGGCCCAGGGAAGGAACCAGCGGCATCTCCAGGGAATTCGTTAGAAATGGTTGGTGTGGCCCCACTTGGGAGGAGCCAGCAACCTGAGTTGAACTGCTTTTTCCTGGAGCTTCTGAGGTCACCGGAAGTGTGGGAGCCTCTGCTTAGAGAAAGGGGCTTGAAAAGTGCAGCCCTCTCTGGGGAGGCTGTCAGGGCAGGTGGGGATCTAGTCCCTTTCTCTTTGATACATGAAACTGCTGACAGAAATACCAGTTTACAGAAAGGCCAAAGTTAAGGACTTTTTTTTTTTAACTACAAGCTGAGTTAGAGCTCCCTCTTCTGAGGTTTCCTAATGTTGCTCTAGGATATGGAAGGAATGTAAAATTGAAAAAGTGATTGGTAAGCAACCCTAAAATATTACAGTAGTTACAAGTTTAAAGCAGCAACAACCAAAAGCAACAGTACAAAGAGATCCGCAATGAATGCTCTCTTCTCTATGTGATCTTTGTCTCATGGGCAGCTATGCTTCCTTCCAATTTTAACTCTCCCATGATCCAATATCCCAATTAGGACGCTTTTTATACTACAGCATTTCCTGGAGATGCTGGAACAGACAACTCCTGCATTCACCACTGTGGTGTGATATTCCATAACCCTTTATTTCCTATCTCTCCTGATGGCAGACCTTACTCACAAGGTTGTTCTCACAGTCCCCATTACTGGACACACCCTCTTCTAGCCTAGGACCCCTCTGTATGGCAGTCTGTCTTCGTTTGGGTAACCTGTGTCCTAGGCACCCAGTGAGCTCCTGCAAGCTGCTGACTCTTCAGCTTCCCTTTCAGAACTTGCTGAAATACATAGTTGTGGCTTTTCAGCCTCCAGGAATCTCATGCACATTTCCCAAGTCCGTTTGCAGCAGTACTTGTCATTATGAGAAGCTGAAGACATTTCTAAATGTCCATCAGTTACATAATGGAACTGTAATAGATCTATTCTTGGAGATGATCTACAGCTGTCAAAAATGAGGCTGATGTGTGTATTAATGTGAGCAGAGGTAAGGCTATCTGAAATGTATTCCTCTGTGATAGTAGCAAATTGCAGAAAAGTACATAATATAATTTCATTTCCTAAGTAAACAAGTGTTTCTATATATATTGGAGTGTATGTGTCTACAAGCAAAAAAAAAATTGGCATATAAAGCAATTCTGAAATTAGGCTCAAGGAAATAAGACACTTGACTCAAGATATTAAGCTTTTTATTAAATCTCAGCAATTAAAATGTGTTGATACAAGAATGGACAAATAGAACAGTAATACAGACTGGATACTAGGTAAGTTGATATATGCATGTGTTCAAGCCTGGAATATGATACAGGGGAGAGTATAAATTATTGGGGAAAGACAGTTGTATTGGATATTTATTTAGATCCCTGCCTTACCACATATACAAAAATGAATTCCACATCAATTGAAGACCTATATGTGAAAAAGTTTTAAAACTATCGGGAAATACAATGTGGGTATCTTTATAACCTCAGGGCCAAGAAGGCTGTCTGATGTAGACTCAGAAAGCACAAACTATTAAGGAAATGGAAGAACTTCAGTGAGAAAAACAATAATATAGACAAAGTGAAAAGCTACAAAAATATTTACAATACATATAACTGACAAATAATTAGGTTCCAAAATAGAAAGCTTCTACAACCTGATAAAGAGATCCAATTCCATAAAAAACATACAAAAGATATAAAAAGGAAAATTTTAAAAACATAAAAAGTATATTAGTAAATATATGAAAATTCTCAACTCTTTAGTAGTTATACAAATATACCTTAAAAGTACGGCAGAAAACCCTTTTCATTCCCATTAAAGGCAAACATTAAAGAAAGTTGATTCTCAAGTATTTGTAACAGTCCACACACTGCTGATAGGAGTGTAATTCAGTAAAAAAACTTTGAGGAAAAAGCCGAGAGTTCTCCGTAAAAACTGAAATGTGCATACTGTATAAATAACCTGGGCATGGAACTTGTATATGGAACCCTGGGAAAATACTTTTACATGGCGTTTACAGGATATTTAGAGCTGCAGCATCATAACAAGTTACAGCACCCTTAATGGTCATCAAAAAGCAGCAGCTAAATGGTACATGAATACACTACCAGTGATACAGACAAGGCCTCCCCTATCCATTTGGAAAGAAAACAAAATCCCGGGCCCTTTAAACTTTTACTTCATTTATACAGCTGGGAACTAGTGACACCAGGTATAGTTGAAATGTGGGTAGGATTTAACTACTTTGATGACAATCTTAAAAGATAACAAGCCTTGACACACAGTGTCTAGACACTGCCTGAGAATGTCAGGTTAAGTCCTAGATGTTGCCAAGAAGACAACATGATGATACTTGGAAGCTCAATCAGAATTTTGAGTTGCAAGCACATAAAAACAGACTTTGAATTACTTAAATTTATTGTGAGGCCTTAAGTTCAGGAACCTAATTGACCAAAACTGGTAGATTTGGACAGGAAAACTGAGAGGATCTAAAGAGGCCGCACCAGGAGCCTTAGCCAGGCCTCAGCATCAGCACACCACAGAACATCAGAAATGCTATGGACTAGATACCAACATTGCTGACCTGAGTAAATTCCAAACTATCTTCACCTCTCTGTATCACTCACAGGAATGAACCTGGCTCACAAGGGCAGGGAGAACCTCCCAAGGTGGTTTTTTCAGTGGAAGGTAGGGCCCTGGTCACCCTAATACAATCCAAACAAGAAAGAAAAGGAAAAAAGGTGTGGATGCTTGGCACTCCCAAACAGTGCCCCAAATAAATGAGAGTCAGATTCTGAGTCAATTGAGGACTGGATCTGTGTTTTGTTTCTTTCAAAGAACTAGGGCCCTTTCCTGGGATTGTGGATCTTCTTGGAGTTGGAGGAGGCCTTCTGGAATATTGAGGTAGTCTGGTGGCTGGGAAGAACTTTGCTATGGTGGCTCTGGTTTATTGTAACTATGACAACCTCCCCCAGGATATGCAGACACTACACTTGGAATACTTTGAAGAAGCCATGAACTACCGCTCTAGCACCCTCAGGGCATCTGTTCTGTTTGTCTTTTAAATAGCAGATTCCTAAATACAAGTAAGATTGATTTTCAATTTAGCTGCTTCAGGATGCTCTCTGACAAAATCAAATATCAGGTTTCTTCTAAACCCAGAGAAAAGCACATTTCTAACTGGGATGATCTCATAGAGCATATGGCAGAATCAGTGAAGCAGCCAGTATCTGAATCGCAGGTAAAATGACAGAGAGCCTGGTTTGTCCAGAGAGGGTTTCAGGCCTTTGCATAGGCTCAGGCAAAACAGGGGTGTTGGTCATCTTTGCAGCACCACTGCTTTGTAGCTGTGAATTTGTATCTGACCTCCAGGTTTGTTAAAAGAGTTAAATGAATCATATGTGTGACACCATTGAAATAGGGCATAATGTTTGATGACCAACATGTACCCATTCATGCAGCAAACACGAGGGTCCAGGTGTGGCGAACAGTGAGAAGACAAGGTCAGGTCCACCTGAGCTTAGAATACAGTGGGGGACTGCAGAGCTCAGAATACAGAGAGGGCTGGGGAAGAGGAACTGTAACAATCTAGGAGCTAACAAGGAAATTAATAGGAGACCGCTGCAGAACAGAGGAAGCCAAAGTGGCTGGAACTAGAAGGAACCAGGAGGAGCCTCATTTAGCAAAGACGGAAGTGCTAAGTAGCAGGACCCTACTGCTAACCCCGAACACTACTAACCCTACATAGCAGTAGTAGTGCTATTACTTGGCTAGAACATCCTAGCAAATATGTTTTCTAACTATTTGACTGTGTTTATGTTTTCTGATATCTACTACCACTTAAATGTTAGAAACAAAATTAGTAATGTCAGAGACACAGTCAAATAGGTTACATTGATACTTCACCTTTTTAAATATGTGATTGTTTATGAGTTTATACTGCACGTATCTTCTGGGCAACTACCTCATAACATCCCTTGAATAAGTATTAATTTTACGAAGAAAACCTTTAAGCGCAGGCCTTTCGGTTCCCTCATACTACTTCCATGTTCATCTTAATCTTACTCAAGTGCAAAGGTACCTTCATCTTCTTCAGATTCCAAGAGACTTAAGTGAGTGCAGCCCCCACTGAAGGATCAAAGTACTGGAGACTAAGCTGCCAATACTTTTTTGACTTAAGTATTTCTCCTTGACAAGCATCAGGCCAAGTGCTTATAAGTTGTTTCTCACTTGACATTCACACAGACTCCATGGCATAGAGGCAAACTCTTCATCTCTCAGGTAAGAAAACTGAATTTTATAGAGGTTTAACCATCTTTTTAAAGCTAGGGTACTGAGGGTGGGCTTGGTGGCACATGCCTGTAATCCCAGCACTCCAGAGGCTGAGGCAGGAGGATTGCCTCAAGTTTGAGGCCAGCCTAGACTACATAATGAGCTCAAGGCCAGCCCGAACTACAGCAAGACCCTGTCTCAAAAAAACAAAAGGAAGGGAAGGGAGGGTAGGGGAGGGGAGGAAATAAAGAAAAGGAAAGATAGAAAAAGAGTGAGCTAAGGTACTGATAGAATCAGATTCAGGGTCAGGCCCATCTGACCTCAACATGGCACTACTCACTCCTCTACCGTCTTTGTGGACTCGTTCTCCTTTGTTTTTGTCAGGTAAAGGGTCCAGGAGTTGGAGTGCTTGGAACGTCCCCTGGAATTTTCCATGGCCTCCTTCCTGCTTGCATCATCAATGGCTCTGTGGCCAATGCTGGGGGAACCCTGACCACAAGGATGGGATTATACCCCCTGTGGGCATCAACAACCAGCGAGTCAAGATGACCAAAGACATTATCAAAGACACGGTGGATGCCTGGAACAGCCCTTTGGAAGGACCTGGCCAGAAGAGCTTCATTCCTGTGGAAAGGTCCGACCCCACCTTCCTGTTCCTTGTAGGTGAGGATGACCACAATTGGAAGAGTGAGTTCTACACTAACGAGGCCTCTAGGTGCCTTCAGGCCCACGGGAAGGAAAAGCTCCAGATCATCTGTTACCCTGAAACGGGACACTATATTGAGCCTCCTCACCTCCCCTGTGCCCAGTTTCTCTGCACCCTTGCTGGGCGGCCCTGTCATCTGGGAAGAGGAGCCCAGGGCTCATGCCATGGCCCAGGCCGATGCACAGAAGCACCTCCAGACTTTCTCCCACAGACTCTTGGGTGGTGAGGGGGGACCATCTCAGCAAAGCTGTAGCTTCTCTTTGACTGTGTGGCACAGATGCTGATCTCTTCAGGAACAGTTGTCACAGTGTGTGTAAGTGTATTTTCCTTTTTAACAACTGATAGAGACTTTCCCCCAAAGATGTTTATCTATTCTTGAGGGGAATCATTCCATACAAATGTAAGAAAACACAAGAGTTTATCTATGACTGTCACACAACATGCAACTGACAGGCTTTCACTCTTAAAAAAAAAAAGTGAGTACCACTCACTGACACCGCCTGACCGGGTGTGGTGGCGCACACTTATAATCCCAGCACTGGGGAGGCAGAGGCAGGAGGATTGTTGGAAGTTCATGACCAGCTTGGGATACCAAGTGAGCTCAAGGCCAGAATTGTATAGCAAGATCCTGTCTCAAAAAGACAAAACAAACAAATACCACCTGCTACAGAATTGGGAGTTTAATTATTTGCTAAATGACTGCTGGTTAATAAATTATTGACTGCTGTATAAGAAAATGTAAAAGTATTTGGAAAAAAATTATGTCTCTGTTGAACACATACAAACTTTTTTCCTGTCATTCTCTCCTAAACAATATAGTATAGCAACTCTTTACACTGTGTTAGGTAACTGTAGTAACTCAAGTATGAAATAAAAGTATGTGAAAATATATATACTGGTTCCATGAAAAATATTATGCCACTTTACTTAAGGGGCGTGGTCTCTTCACACTTTGGTGTAAGGGTGCTGCAACCAGTTCTGTATGGATACCAATGGACAATTTTATATCAAAACGGTTACATCAGAGTTGAGTTGCTTCTTTTAGGATAGAGGTAACATCTCAGCTATAAACCGGTTACTAGTTAGATATAAAACTAATAAAAATTGTCAAAGCAAATACGATTTTAGTTCTTTGATGTCTTCTTGGATGAATATGGATTCTTCTACCAAACAAATTGTTAGATTCCTGCCAATACATAGGAACCCTTATGACTTTGTTTTTTCAAAAGCTGGTACCACATCATTTAGATGAAGTACATAAATGACGGCAACACTGACAAACATAAAAATAAATGACAGTGTGATTTTTGTATCACTTGCTGTAAGTAGCTCTGCCACAAATTTCATAAGCTTTTCTTAAACCTTAAATGTGACACATAATTTTTAAAAAACTATGGCTTCAGTCTATAGGTTGCTACCACTATCCTTCATTGAACCAACCCTCTATTTGGGGGGCTGTCATGTTTTTGATGCGCTTTCATCACACAGGGTAGTGCTACCGTGAAGGTGCTTGTCTATAGATGATTTTGTATGCATAACTGCTCATTTTTAAAAGATATTTTTGCAATAAAATTACTGGGTTAAGGATTTTAAATAGTTGTACATTTCTGAAGTATGCATACCAGGAATGATCAGAAGATCTGAATCACTGGATGTAACAGCCCTGCTTTGCACTGTACTTTTGCCACCATGGATACAATTTGATTGTGTATCTTATGTGTGTCTGGAATCCTCTTAGTTTTATACATTTTATGAGATATAAAGAGATCATTGTGTGGTTTTTGTTGTTAGTAATGTTGAGTAGTATCCCTTTTTTTTTTGGTGCTGCGGGTTGAAATCAGGGCTTTCATGCATGCTAAACATGTGCTATTCTACTGAGGTGCATTCCAGTCCATATTTTCCCTTCTTACTGGGAATATATTTTTGTCCTTTTAAAATTCCCTGTTCTTTTCTTGTACTCATATTGGCTGGTAGCAGCATTTCATTATTAAAGAAGTAAATGATCCTTTTAAATGTTGGCCACATTCTATCAGTTTGTTATTTGCCACTTGGATTCTACATACTGTCTGTGTTAGGTTTTATAGGTGGAGTTGATGGTAGAGGCATTTTGAAAAGTGGAAATGGTAGGCACAGAGACTCAGTGTTCAGGGATGGAAATACTCGTGTGTTCAAATGTACTTAGTCCACAGTAGACTATTCATATATATAAATAATAACAGAGCGGTAAAATTACCACTATTACTAGCATGTAGTTGTTAGGTGGCCTTAAATATATTTAATGGAACAAGCAAGGTAATGACTTCAAATTTTGTAAGAGGGAAATGATATAATTTATACTCGCATCTCAGAGAATTAATAGTGTGCTGGACCCATATGGATGCTACTACAAAAGCAAAGGACTCTGGGCTACAGGAAGAGTAGACATTTTCTTTCTTACACGCTTTATGGGACCCAATAATTTACTGATACTTTGTCAGACCCAAGAGATATAGAGGAGGAGGAGAAGGACTGCTTCCCTTTCTGACGGGTTTCCCTCTGCACAGCTCCTGGAGCCCCACTCTGCATTGACGTACAGATGGGGCCACCAGTAACAAAGCCCATGGAATGATGGTCACCCTATGAGACAATACTGGTGAGGCAGAATCGGTGAAGGCACAAAAGTACTTATCTGACCCAACACATCTGTCCTAAATTATATCCTAGAGAACTAGTGAGAACAGCCCCTGGTGATTTTGATTTCCATAATAGGTCATGTGAGGTTTTGCAGATGGGCTTTAACCAGGCACCTCCGTGACACAGCTACGAACAGGTTTTAGTCACTATTTAAAGTTTCTCTCCCTTAGGTGAAGCATAGCCTTGTAGACAAATTATTGCCTCAACACTAGCTAAAGTCCTTTTAGAAAACTAATCCTTACCTGGGGTAACCCCTCTAACTCCATAGCGGCCAAAGAACCCATTCACTGGACAAATTGAACACTATACAGGTGGTCTTACATGTCTGCATTTACCATCTCTACTACTCTGTGCCAGTGTACCAATGTACTTTCAAATCCCAATTCACAAAATTTATGCACACTTTTAATGTACTCTGCCCAAAAGACCTATGCATAGTCCTTTTGAACTTAAGGGCCACTCTCTTTAAATTAAATAAATGTGTCCCTGCTATGGCAAAGAGAAACACCAAAATGATACCCAGGATTTGGAGGCAGATTTATTTACATTGATGGGCACTGATCAGGATCATTCCCAAAATATCAGGTCCTGATCTCTGGTGGTCTAGGACTTATATGGGATAAGCAAGCAGGAGTACAGAAGCAGAATGGCTCGTCAATTGTGGATTGGTTCTTACAATCTGCATCAGAGTGACCAGAGGTTTTTAACAAACAAAAGTAACAGGAATTGTAACCAAAACTATTACCTGGGCAACTAACAAACTGAAGTATACTAGTGGGGGTGAGGGGCTATCTTCTGCTACATCCCCACTCAAAATAATTAAAACCTTCCTCATGCATTTGCCCCGACTCTCTTCATCCAAGATTAGTAAAAAGTCCTACATTTCAGTATTGCAAAGATATAATTAATGCTATGAATAAGAATTATATTCCAGTATAACAATCATAAAGTACCAAGACATAAAGACCTTAAACACCATAATGTATAACAAGGAGATTTCTGCTTATTAAAACAAGACATTTACAGAGGATGTCCCTCCAACCACACAAGGAAGGCTCATTCCAGGTCTTGTTGACCAACCCTTCTGCTGCAAGCTTAAAGGAACTGATTCCTGTATACCTGTATCCATGGAAAGAAAACAACAGCTCCTAATTGAATCTGTACATCTGTTGATGGATTAAACCTGAGAATTTCTGGGAGTTGAGTCACATGGGTATGTGGTAGACAGATTTCTCAAGATGACCAGACTGGGGCTATATTCTCTTTCCTTGTTTCTAGATTTATTTTGCTCTCTCTTTCTCCCTGCAAGAACAATATCCTAGTCTGCTTTCCTAGTCCATCACCAAGGGAGAAACTACAAATTATTGAATCTGTCATCCCAAACACTGACCAATCTGTGACTCAAGTGATGACCTAATACAACGTGTAACAAATTTTTCTCACATTCTAGGTCCTACCATCTACATGAATTCTTTCTCTAAAACCTCCTTCAAGGTAAGCCTTCTCACCTACCCTGAACTCCTGTCCTCTGCCTTATCTTCTTAAAGCAATAAGGGCCCCAGGACTATTCAACAGATCATCCCCTCTACACCATTCATTGTGTCTCTCTACCAGAAGTAAAAAAATATCGGGACTGATTTAAAGAGAAAGGGATACTAACAGTCCTTATTAACATAACTGACACCAGGTTTAATTCCATCCTATACAAAAACTCGCAGATGGAAAAAGTATTCCTCTACTACTGTTGGCAAGACATTTCATCAGAAGCCTCTGATGAAAGGCAGCACATGCCTGCAATCCCAGCACTCAGAAGGCTGAGACATGAGGATCCTTCCAAATTCAAAGCCAGCCTGAGGCAGGCAGTGATTTCAAAGACAGCCTGAACTCCATAGTGAGACCCTATCTCAAAAAGACCAAAAAAAAAAAAAAAAAAAAAAAGGACTAGGTCTCGAGGGCTCTGCCTCCTGAGTGGACTGCCCTTACAGCAGATATGGTTCCTCACAGAGGCATGAGTTAAGCAGCCCCCAAACTTTCTGCACGTTTTTCTGCTTTTCGCAGAAAAGAAAACCCTTGCCAGATGTGGACCCCTCCAGTTTGGACCTCCAGCCTCAACTGTACGAAATAGATCTGTTTTTAAATGTTACCTGGTTTCGTGTATTCTGTCAGAGCGACAGAGAAACAGTCCAAGGCAGAGATTATTTGTCATTAAAGGTTATTCTAAAAAATGTCACTGACCTCATTGAGGCGCTGGACTTTGGCTTGATCTCATTCACTCTGGAGTCACCACCAACCGATTAGCAAACAACGTCCCCTCCGAGGGGGAGTGGTGAGCGCGAGAATCCCAGAGGGTGCGAGGTTCGCTGGAACCTCACGGCGCCCCGCCCGGCCCAGCCAAGAGCCCGGTTCCTTCCGCCCCGGGTGGACGCTCGGGCCGGGCGCGGGGTCCACGGAACGGAATCTCTCCGGCGCCCCGCGTCAGCTCCGCCGGGTCAGCGCTCTCGACGCCCCGCGCCCCGCACTCCGCACCCGCGGGACTCGGGCCGCGCTCGCCGCGACCCGGGAGGGGCCTCCGGCTCAGCCGCTCACGGTCAGGCATGGCGCCCGAGCTGAGCGTGGAGCCCGCGGGCCGCAGCCTCTGCGACGAGCCGCTGCGCATCGCCGCGCGCGGCCTGGCGCCCGGGCAGCCCGTCACGCTGCGCGCCGCCCTGCGCGACGAGAGGGGCGCACGCTTCCGGGCGCACACGCGCTACCGCGCCGACGCCGCCGGCCGGCTGGACCTGGAGCGCGCGCCCGCGCTGGGCGGCAGCTTCGCGGGCCTCGAGCCCATGGGGCTGCTGTGGGCCATGCGGCCCGACCGGCCTTTCTGGCGCCTGCTCAAGCGCGACGTGCGGACGCCCTTCGTGGTGGAGCTGGAGCTGCTGGACGGGCACGAGCCCGAGCC
>PVLD010009217.1:39999-57301 GCA_004027595.1 Dinomys branickii | reverse complement strand
ACACCTGCTGTCCCAAAGGTGGACGTAGTATATCTGTGGCCCTAGAGACACGCGGTTGTGGAACTTGTCTAAACTACTTGCCGCGCCGCCCGGTGTGTGTCGTGTGCTCTGAATGAAAGTGTAAGTTGCATGGCACTCCCTGGAGCCATTGGCCGTCCCTTAGCCGCATGCCAAGAAATGCCTTCCACTTATATTGCGATCCCTTTCGTGCCAGCTACGAGTGTGTTTGGAAATCCATTGACTTGTCTGCGTAGAAAAGTTACTTTTGCCTTCTTTCCAAAGAAGTAAAACCCAAATAAAGCCAATGCCCCGTCATCACTGAAACACAAAATTCCCTGACACTCCGCTCCCCCCTAATGTAAATATTGTCAGTGATCTCAACCTGGGGTGGTTTTGCCACTTCCTTTGGGGACATTTGGCAATGTCTGGAGACAGCTCTGGTAGTCATAACTGAACGGGGAGGTGCTGTTGGCGTCTTGCAGGTAGAGGGCAGAGTTGCAGCTAAACATTGCACGGTGCACAGGAGTCAGCAGAGCAAAGATTTCTTTACCTTCCTCAGAATGACCTTAGTGCTGGGGTTGGGAAACCTCAGTCTAAGAAAAAGGGATCAGGCTAGGTAGAAGCGGCCTGGAAACAAGACCACCTCTGGCCCATCCCTTGCAACCAAGTTCCTGACTTAAACCCCTAGTAGATAAAAGCGCTGGACTTGCCGAAGTGCACAAGGTCCTGAGCTGAAGTCTGGTTATTTTACAAAATAATAGAAAGTTTTGTTTTTGCGGCTTTTCAGCGATTCTTCAACTTAACTAGAGGCCACTGCCCTCCACACGGGGAACGACCAGCCCTGGAGCTGGCTCTTGCACGTTTCTGTAGCTCTGAATCCCTGGAGTCTTTCAGAGCGGTGTAGTGGGAGCTCAATAAATCACTCTGATTATTTTGGAATCTTCTGAAAGTTGTAATTTAAACAAAAAACTCTCCCACTCAGTTGTGCTATCTGACACCCCACACAAGTCAAAGTCAATCTTACGTTGACTGTTTCAGTGTCTGCAGTGTGGCCCGTTTGAGCCTGGGCCTCATTGTACTTAGAGTGTAATAGAGAATGCTGGCAAGTAACAGTGTACCTATAATACAGTGTGGCAGGTGCTGCTGGAACCAAGACAAAGGTCCCTTCGTGTTGCTGCTGAATAAGGCCTGTGCCTTAAGAGACAGTGATGGGAGAAGAAACGGTCTTTCCAATAACAAGCTGGCTTGGAAGACAGTTGATCAGACAACCTTAGGGACCACCTTGCTGTTAATGTTAAGATTGAGATTTTGATTTTTGCAAGGGAAGGGGTGCGGGTTCCAGATGGGTGGACACCAGGGTTGTTTATTAATCTTACTTATGTGAAGGTCAGTGAATTTATGAATCTAAAAGAAAATACAAATGACTTAAAAATTCTGTTGACCCATGTCTGGCCATGACCAGTTCCCGCTATGTGCTTTTCTGGCTGTCATCTTTCCAGGTGTGACCTTTCCCTGTAGGTCTAAGGAGTTTTCAGGAAAAGAGGAGTATAGGGAGTTTCTAGCTGGCATTTATGTGCAGGTTAGTCAGGCAGGTAAAAATATGTAAGTTTGGTGAAAGAATTTAACTTGTGCTGGGAAAATCTTTCTTTAACCCATTACGTGGCTTCACTATGATAGGGAATGTACAGGCCCCGTGTGCTGGCGGGAACATGGAACAGGCTCTCTAACCTCACTGAGCCTGGGAGACCTTGGAAGGCTTTTGGGAAATTCAGGCTTGAAGACTAAGGAGTCAGATCCAAAAAAGTGGGAGAAGAGGGAATAGTATTGTAGGCCAAGGAAACAGTATATATCGATGTTTGGGGCAAAAATGGCATGCGTATTTGGAGATGGATCCTTTAAGGCTGGGGCAGATGGAGCTGGGAGTATAGTGATCCCTGAATACGTAGTGCACATAACAGCTCTCGAGACATTCTCAGGCGCTATTTTTGAGGAAAATGAGAAAGAACAGTTGGTGGAAAACCATACATCTCATCACATGCTGTTTCTACCTTGCTTTATTTATATTATTGTTTGTGAAAATATATGACAAATTCAGGAGAAAATAATGGATCTTGCTTCCCTTCCCTCTGAGGGTTATTAAAACAAGACAAAATGAAGTAAAGTAAAAAGGATCCTCTTTCACTAACCTCCACTTCCAACCTCTTTAGCTTCAAAACCTTACCTGCTGACTGCCCAATTCTCAGACCCAGGATTTATTTATTTAGTTATTTATTTTTTGAGACAGGGTCTCGCTATGCAGTTTAGACTGGCCATGAGCTCCCTTTGCAGCCCAGGCTGGTCTTGAACTCAAAACGATCCTCCTGCCTCAGCCTCCTGAGTGCTGGGATTACAGGCATGTGCCACCATACCCGGCTCCAGGATGTTTTTTGAGACAGTAAAAGTTCTTTGATTTGTCGTGTTCTCCAGGCCAGGGCAGCTTCCCTGGGATCATCGACCTGTTTGGAAGCAGCGGAGGCCTTTGTGAATACAGAGCCAGCCTCCTAGCTGGACATGGTTTCGCTGTGCTTGCTCTGGCTTACTTCAGATTTGAGGACCTTCCAGAGTATTTGGGTGAGATCCACCTGGAGTATTTTCAAGAAGCAGTAGACTTTATGCTTCAACACCCACAGGTAGGTCTGAGCTCACATGAATGCAGGAGGGAGGGAGTAGAGTGAATACAAGGCTGGACGCAGAAACACTGCAGGACACTGGGGGCCGGAAACATGTAGGAGACACAAGCTCTCCTTTAAAATTTACTGGGGTCATTACTTCCATATCCATCCATCTCGCCTCTCTCTTAAGACTTACTGTTTAGTTCCCTTTGTATTTACATAATTCAAAGAACACTAGATTAAGAAAATATTAAGCTAGAGTCCTGTTTAAAGAGACTCAAAGAGTCTAATGGTAAAGTGTTTTGTAAGGGGTATAGGGTAGTCTTTATGAGATAGCAGAAAATTAATTAAAACATTTTGGTATGATTATAAGTGGAATGATACATACTCTTTGCTCCCATCTAAGTTTAAAGAGACTCAAAGAGTCTAATGGTAAGGTGTTTTGTAAGGGATACAGGATAGTCTGACCTTTTTGTGGTTCAAGGCCTAGTCTCTTAGCAGAGGTGCTAAAATCTAGATGGTGTCCGACTGTGAAGGTTAGTTTATTTAGGACAGATATGGCCCAGGAAAAAATAACAGACCAAAAAAAAAAAAAAAAAAAAAAAAAAAACAGACCAGTATACACTGCCAGTTCTGCCCTGGAAAGAGGGTCTTCTGGCCTAGAACCTTTGTTTTAAATTACTGTCCTTTGGCCTTCCTTTGGCTGGACCACCACCCATAGGGTGAGGAGTCTGAGGGGCCATGGGAATGTGTTCCCCAGGAACCATATGCTCCCCACCAAGCCCTCGGGACCTGGAACCACAGAACTCTCCACCTAACAGCTCCAAACCCTGCTGCTGATCCAGTTTCCAGGCCTTAATGCTCCTTCTCTGGGTCTATCAGTTTCTGTACACGTAGAGCTTAAACATGCAGGGTGAGTGTCCAGACACAAGGTGCACAGAGGAGCCAGGGATGGGAAGAGAAAGAGGCTGGGCCAGGGTTCAGGGTCTAGGGTCTGTGGCTGCTTCTTCTCATGCCACATTCCAATACAGAACTCCAGTAGTTCTAAATTTTCAATTTGAACCTGACCTTATAAATGCTTATGGTGGTATCAAAGCAGGAAATACTAGTATATTTATCTAACAGCTTGTTTGTTGGATTTACGGTATATGAGTCTCTCTGTATACTCTTGACCCAGCCTTCATAAATACTAGGGGAGAGCTTATGTGACCTAAGAAATCAGTGGACAATAGAAGACACACTGCAACTTTGTAGATTGTTGCATAAGGAAAGTAAATTATATTTGAGAAAATTACTTTAAAAAGTAAAATTACTGTTTATGTCCTCCACTGGTAAATTGTAAGTGTATTCTTTTTCTCTTTTCATCAGGTGAATGGTCCTAGTATTGGGCTTCTTGGTTTCTCCAAAGGAGGTGACCTTTGTCTCTCAATGGCGTCTTTCTTGAAAGGTATCACAGCCAGTGTGCTTATCAACACCTGTGTGGCCAACACAATAGCTCCCCTTCATTACAAGGGTATGATTATTCCTAATCTCCACAGTGACCTGGGAAAACAAAAAGTCACTGAGGCAGGTCTTTTGAATATCATGGGTATTTGGAACAACCCGCTGGAGGAACCCAACCGCCAGAGTCTTATCCCACTGGAAAAGGCCCAGGGACCATTCCTGTTTATTGTTGGCATGGATGATCATAACTGGAACAGTGGATTCTACGCTCATATAGCCTCCGAAAGGCTACAAGCCCATGGGAAAGACAAGCCCCAGATAATCTACTATCCAAAAACTGGTCATTGCATTGACCCACCTTATTTCCCACCTTCCGTAGCATCTGTTCACGCACTGCTGGGTGAAGCCGTATTCTATGGAGGTGAGCCAAGGGCCCAGTCAAGGGCGCAGGTGGATGCCTGGCAGCAAATTCAAACTTTCTTCCAAAAACATCTCGGTGGTAAAAAATCTGTGAAGTGCAGCAAAATATAACATTGCAATTGTAGATCAAATGCCATTCATAAAAATCCTAATAATACAACTCCCGTTGGATTTCCCAGAGCACCAAGGAAACTGCACAATAAAGCAAGCAGCTCAGGTTCCTTGTCAAGTCCTGCTGGACTTCAGCCTTTGCAGCCCTTCCTTCCACCCTGCCAGGTCCACACGTAGCGCTCCTAAACATTACCAGGGTATAGGCTTTACCCTGACCTCATCTGTAGGAACAGTCTTAACCTAAGCAAAAGAAATGTAAAAACTGCTTGCCCAGCTCTCAGGTGATGTCCCGGCTTCATCTTAGTGTCCTAATTCTGAAGGGTAAAGTTTGTGTGTTGTTCTGAAGTCCCATATTCACTTTGAGCCCTAACTGATCTTGATCTTGCCTTGGGAACCCGCCTAGTAGAGCTCCTTAAGGATCTGACTCTGCCTCTTTCTTTTTCCCCCCAGTAATCGGGATTTCACTTAGGCCCTTCACACACATTCCAAGGCCTTTTTTATTTTGAGACAGGTTCTCACTAAGTGACCAAGTGTCCCAGGCTGTGCCCCAACTTGCAGTCCTCCTGTCTCAGCCTCTCACAGTGCTAGGATTATAGGTGCACATCCCCATGCCTGGCTCTGCCTCATTCCTAAATTAGTACACATTCCTGAAAGTTTACTCAAGACTTGTCCCTCACCTCCAAGCTGAAGACTGGGGGCGCTGTACCTGTTCATAAGCTTCCTTTCTTATGCTTACCATCTCTGGATGCCCTGCTTTTTTGTTGGGAGGAATGCCTTGATGGCAAGATTTTTAGGACTACAAAACGTTGTAGACCATAGCCTTCATCTTTGAATGTCTTGTTACACCTGCCAAATCAAACTTCCTCCCCACCCTATCTGCTCCTGTTACCTTCCAGCTGGAAAGGACTGCTGTCTGTTTGCTTTACCCACTGCAGCTGGACCACTCTCTAGAGTCCTGAGGTACCAGAGTATAGAGGTCTTCCCTGAGCACAAGAAATTTTTCTGAGACTTAGGCACATATAAAATCTTTCACCAAATTGAGTGAAAAACATTCCTTAGAGGTAACTTAATTTGACCTGTTGTTAAAACTCTTTGGAATACACTCCTTCACCTTGTAGTATAGTTTTCTATGGTGTGAATTCTGGTGCCCTCTGCTTCTCTCACTCCCAGGCAGGCCGCCACTCTAGATATGTTCTTGGGGAGGAGGAGCACCTCATTACACAAAACTTATAAAATTCATTAGAAAAATCGAAGCTTAGAAATGAATTTCTCCCAAACATTGTTGTACTAAGAAACATCAAATAATAGGTGCCTCTGTACTACTTACCATGGGGTCTTGATTCAGTTGTTGATGTTTGGCCTGTTATGATTAAATTATATAATCTATGTAAAGCACGTGACATATTTTAACTTCTTTTTTTGAGACAGAATCTTACTACATAGTTTAGGCTGGGCTTGAGCTCTCTAGGTAGGTCAGGCAGGCCTCAAACTCCTGGCAATCCTCCTGCCTCAGCCTCCCAAGTGCTGGAATTGCAGGTATGCACCACCATGCCCAGCCTCATATTTTAACTTTTACATATTAGTCATTTTTTTTTTTCGGACAAGAAAATTAAAACCCAGGAAGACTAAGAAACTGATTGGTGGGGTAGCTGAGTCACTATGTGTCTGAAGAGATAGGGACCTCAGCTCAGCCTGGGCAGGATTTTGATATATCATTGCAGAAAAGCATTTCAGGATATGTCAGTGACATATATAGCCTGATTCATTAGTTAACCACTTAGGGGAAATAGGGAAGGGACTTAAACTTGGGTGAGGGATGTGCCCTACACCGTCACTTTCCAAAGCTCCTCTCCTGTGTAACGGGGCACACTTCTCACTCCTAGAAACACCGCCCGTCCCCCTCTCCTGCTGTTTGCAGGAGGGACCACAGTCCTCATAAAGATCAGACTGGCCTGTCTACAAAAGGAAGGTGCACCTTCTAATCAGTTTCTAGGATAGGCTAGGGTCTAGGTAATCGTTATCTCATGGTTTTGCCAGGTGGCTCCAGAGAAGTCCTTATCATTTGAGGGGGCAATCTGGCCTCTGTGAGGTGATTATTTCTGCTTGGGGAAGTCTCGGTTTTGCCAAGGCTATGCTGGAATCCAAGGGGAGGTAGGTTTAGGTGACTGGAGACTTCTAGGCACCCTTGGTAATGGAATGTTGCTGTAAATCTCTCATCTTGGCTCCTCAGTCTTGAAGGGAGATGAGATAGGTTATGTAAATGTAAGGATAATCAACGTTGTACAGTACTGACAGTTTTTAGAGAGACACTCTAATGATTAACACACCTACGTGCAGAGTTAGCAGAGATTTAACCTGAAGTTTTAGGTAGATACAAAATTAAAAAGTAGTTAACAATTGGTATCTGAGGGCTCAAGTGAAGAGTAACTATTTTTTAGCAAAAGCAGTTTTTAAATCCCTGCTTGCTTTAGAAGAACACAAATCGTGCTTTTAATGAGTAACAGTTAAAGACGCAGTCCCTGCCCTCTGCCCCGTGGTGGTTTCGGGCTGACTCAAGTCCTCCTCCATCCCCTGAGAACACCCGGTCTGAACGTCCAGAGCTCTGCTGTGAAGACCACGGGAAAGTTAAGTTACGATCACATAATGGAGTCTGCATGATCCAAGGTGGAGAGTTTAGCTTTGAAGTGATAAGAAGGAACCATTTTTAACATAATGATTTGTTTTCAAAAGGCTGCCATCAATTCTTCCTTGAGACTCAGTGCCTCAAAGCAGTGTAAGCCTAAAAGAAATTCTGTCAGAGAGTTTCTAACAGGAAAGAAAGCAGTTAAGTCAGCAGGCGTGAGGCTAGAAGGGCGGTCACCAGAGGCTGAAAACAGCAGAGGAGGGGCGTGTAGGGGTGAGAAGTGCGGCCGTGCTGGGGACGGGGCTGTGGGAAACAGCGGTGTAGGGTGCGCTTCCGAAAGCTGACTTCATTGTAAGGGTATGGAAAACGTTTGAGGAGATAGACACATTTAACCTACTTTAAACATGACATAATTAGACAATCAATACATCGCCTGGTATCCCATAAATATGTGCAGTTGTAGGCTTCTGGGTTTTATTTAAGAATAAATTTAACAAATCAAAAACAAAACATACATAACCAACTTCAACTTACTGTTCTGCTTTCTTTCATAAATTCAAAATCCTTGTCAGAGTGAGAAAGGCCAGGAGAGAACTGTAAAAGCAAATACGCGGTTTGTCAACCACTAGTCACTTTAAAAATATTTTTAAAAATTTAAAATATTTGTGCAAACCAATTACATATTTCAGGCAACTGATAACACAGAGACTTCTTAATTCTTCCAAAATATGACAGCTAAGCTGTTTTATACACTCACTGGAAAAGGTTATTGAACTCTGAGAAGACAAGGGGTTGTAGAAGGCCTTGTAGATTTTCCCTTGTTAACATGCAGCTGTGTATAAAATACAATACTCATGGACAGTATAATGAGGGATTTGGAGGCAGAAGTCAAAATTACTTCAGCTGCTTTTCTCAAAGTGGGGGTCAGCCATATACATAGAAGTATGACTGAACAGTCAAAGACAAGACTTTAACAAATACTTTTTAGAGAACAAATTGTTAGATGGCTCTAAACCAGAAATTCAGCTGGGGATAGAGCTCAGCAGCACAGGCGCCTGTCTGGCAAGCGCAAGGTCCTGAGTTTGATTCCCAGTACAAAAAAAAGTAAACCAGAAATTCTTGGTGCACTAGCCATGTGTTCCAGCGGCAAATCCATTCATAAATTGTGATGCATGACAATTATTATTTTATTTATGGGTAACTGAAATAAGATATTTGCAAATGGGAAGGGGATGGAGAGATGGAGAGAGGGGAGGGAGGCGGGGAAAGGGGGTGGAGAAAGGAATTGAAATGTACATGTGGTGATTCTATACAAGGAATGTCCCCATCAACTAAGGAATGAATAAAAAAGTTGTGGTGTATTTTACATAATGGAATATTACACAGCTATAAAGAAAGATAATCGTGAGGCTTTTATAGGTAAATGGACACAACCAGAGACCATACTCGTAAGTGAAATAAATCAGACCTGCATGTGTAAACACCATATTGTCTCACTAGTATAAGAACCTGAAAGAGTGAATAACATCTAGGAGGTACAATAAACATTGTGAAATGAAAGGAAACTGCTCAAAAGGAAAGAACAACTAGGATGAGGGAAAAAAGAAAAGGAAGAAGGGGAAAATAAGTGTATATGTGTACACAAGAGAGCTAACGTAATTGTACTACTGACTTTATTGCTCTATCGAAAGGAACAGTTAATGTTTAAGTGTTTCATCAGTCTTACATGTCTATATTTGTTAATCTGAGTATCCAATTTGAAGATATCAATATGTAATACAGCAACCATTGTTAATTTCCTATCACCTTGTCTGAAATTCTGTATTGCTTGTCTTGTTTTTGTGTTATTTTCTAAATGTATGTGTGTTTGTTAATATGTTTTCATTCTTTTATTTTTAAAATAAAATGAAATAAAATAAGAAATGTAAACATTATGTACTGCAAACTTTTAAAAATTCCAAATTTAAAATATTTGGAAATGGAGCTGTTTCCCAAAATGCAAGATTTACCTATATACCCCTCTTCCTTGAAAAAGTTAGTGGAATGTGGAGGTTAATTAACCTCATTATAGACATGCATTTAAATAAGATATTCTGTAGTAGAAAACAAATTTTATGTGTTCTGTAGTAGAAAACAAATTTCTGTATTAGATATTCTATAGTAGAAAACAAATTTTATGTGTATAACAATACATCCTTCGCTGTAAAAGAGTCAAGTGATACAGATAAAAGATTCTCTTAACTCATTACCCAATTCCAGCCTTATACTGAAAGTTAATAGTTACTGTTACCAACTTGAAGTGTACCCTTTCAAAACCTTTTCTGTGCATATATGTACAAATATGTGTATTAACAGAAAATACAATTTTGTGAAATTAAAACTCTTTTAGCAATTTTTTTTTGATGCATGAAATTGAACTCAGGACCTTGTGCTTGCCAGGCAGGTGCTGTGCCACTGAGCTATATCCCTGACCCAAAACTCTCTTTTAAAAACCATGAAAATAATACACTTCAAATTGTCCGTGTACAAAAATACACACTATGAATGCAGAGCAGTACTTCTTCGGGGCATAGCTCTGTGTGGTTCAGCATCATCAGTGAAAAAGCAAAAACTGTGCTCCCTCATCCCTTCCTTCCCGTAACTGGGGGCTATTAGGTGGGACATTTTTTTCATCCAAGCAGATAAAAAGAATCCCCATTTTATTTAAAAATTAAAGGTTTCCTGATTCCTAATGACTTGATTCTGTTTTCTGTCATTTAACACAATTTTACCTACACTTATCAAAGAGGCTCCTAGATTTTCTGAATTTTGTAAAACTGTTCCAACACTATTTTTGTTTTTTGTGGTATGAGAATTGAAATGAGGGCCTGGCACATACTACTGTAGGCAAGTGCTCTATCGCTGAGCTACCTCTCCAGACTCTTCTATGTTTTATTTTGCTAAATTGCCCAGGCAATTAATTTGCAGTCCTCCTATGTCAGCCTTCCGAGCTCCTGGGTGGTGGGTGGCTGGGACTACAGCATGAGCCACCGCACACGGCTTGAGTACTTTTTTTCAGTACTAGGGACTGAGCCCAGTTCCTTTACACTGAACTACATCTCCAGCCCTTTTTTTTTTTTTTTTTTTAGTTTGAGATATCTCTCAAGTTTCTTTGGCCATGCCTAAAATAAGAGCAAGCCAACTCAAAGCCATATTCTCTGCTGAGCAGCTTTTAGAATCTATTTGTTCATTCTACAGGATATGAAAGAAGAAAGGATCCAAATTATGTAATTCTTTCTTCCTACACAAATTATTTTAGCCTTAGAAAATCTGAAACTCAAGATGTTCTTGATGGGAAATTGCCAAGATACTGTGAATTAATTTACAGAGACAAGTAAATTTCTGATAAATACAGTTTATATTAGGGGTAAATAAAATATATTTGTGACCAAAGTTTACTACTGCATTGACAAGAAGGAATGATTTACTATTGCCCATTCATACTAATTCCCTGGGGAATAATCCGGTTTTAAGTAAAATGAATATTCTGCTGGGTTATCAGGTATATTTGAGGTTTGGATTCCCCTTATAGTCATATACACAAAATTATTAGATTTTGCCAGGCAAGAATTATAGTTGGGAGAGGTGAAAAGTGTGGAAGTCTTCTCGAAAACACTCCAAGAGCAAAAACTGGTTATGTTACGAATACACATTTTAATTTTCTTTAATAAACACCTTAGGGGTTTTGTTTTTTGGTTTTGGGCTTTTGGGGTCTTTTTTAGTGCGTACTGGGGATTGAGCTCAGTGTCTGCACTGAGCTACATACCTAGGCCTTGTCTTGAATTTTTTTTGTGGAGACGGGGGTCCATAAGTCCCTAAACTGCCCGAGCTGGGCTCCAAGTGTGTCCTCCGGCCTCAGTTTCAAGGGTGCTGGGATTACAGACTGACACCACTATGCCAGCTAGCATTTGCTGTTTTTCTTAAAATGTGATTCAGTTACCTTTCCTCAAGTGAATTTTACTGACTTCAAAAATTAAGACATTTACATTACAAAATAATCAAAAGATAGACAAGCGTTAGGTTAGTCTGCTTGGGCTGGTAAAATGCCACAGACTGAGTGTCTTAGCATGAATGTATTTCCTCAGAGTTCTGGAGGCTGTACCTTTGAGATCAAGGTGCTGGTGGGATTACGTTTCTTTTTTTTTTCCCCCGGTATTGGGGATTGAATTCAGGACTTTATGCACACCAGGTAGGCACTTATTCCACTGAGCTATATACCCAGCCGTGATTATGCTTCAGTAGGGTCCTCATACACCCTTTTCTCTTGTGTTGGGTTTATGGAATCTCTTACGCCTCTTACAAGAACACCAATCCTATTGGATTATGACGCTACCACTGTGGCCTCACTTAAGCCTGAAGGTCCCGTATCAAAGCACTGCTACAGGTTAGGACTTCAACGTATGGATTTGGGGGCAACATGATTCTGTCCCTCACGGCCATTATACTTTAGTAATATGTATACACATGTCTACTGTGTATACTTTTTAAAGTGGATCGAACTATTTTTTGTTTGATAACTTATATTTTTACTTGAAATATCATGCGTATCTTTGTGTATGAATAGATGCCTAGGTGCTGGGGATATAGCTCAGTGGCATAAGCACCTGGTGGTAGGTGCAAGGTCCTGAGTTCGATTTCCGGCACCGCCCAAAAGAAAAATGACCTAAAGTTATACCAAAAAAAAGAGTGAAAAAACTGGCAAGGCGAGGGATATAGCTCAGTGGCACAAGCGTGCAAGGTCCTGAGTTCGACTTCCGGTACAAAAAAAAAAAACAGAAGCGAAAAGATGCCTATGACAATTTTTTAAAATAATTACTTTTAATAGAGATGTATCAGTGTTTGGATGTTCAAAACTACTTAGCCAATTCTCTTTTGTTGACAGTTTAATATTCCTTTTTGCTAGTAAAGCTTTGAAATACAGATAAATAGATATATTTCTTTAGAGTGACGTCCTAGAAATGGAACTTCTGGGTTGGTCGCAAGGAGTGCAAACCTCTTTAAGAATTTAATACGTATCGCCACAGCCCTCAGAAAGGCTGTATCAACTATAAATAGCGGTGTATTCGTGCGTCTCTATTCTCCAGATCGCTAGCGGCGCTATAAAAATACATATATATTTTCAATTCTTAGCGAATCTGGTTAATGGGGGAAAAAACAACCTAGATATGTAAGAGCAATATTCTGTGATATTTTACATAGAAAGCGGAGTTTTCAAGGGCCTGGGGTAGAAAACAGATTTGATCCGCTTCGGCGCAGGTACTCCCAGTCAGAGCATTTACAGCAGGTAGTTTTCGCGCCCCGACACTCCTCAGGGGAAAGGAAATTTAGAAGTTCCTTTATGAGAAAGGTAAATGTTACCGACGGCAAGAACGACACTTTTGATCAGCTCCAAATACTTTCAGAAAAGAAACGTGCATCGAACCACGCCGAGCGTGTCCAGGCACGCCCAGAGCCTCCGTCGTCACAGGAGGACCTCGGGGCCGCGCGCCGTCCCATAATGCTCCGCTCGCTCGCACCACCCCCGGGCGGAGAGAAAGGACTTCTGCCGGCTAGCGGCGGGGAGTGCGCATGCGCACTGACCCCAGCGGGCCCTAGCAACCAGAGCAGTGACAGTAGCAACCGCTGGAATGGTGAGTACCCTCCGGGCCTCGTAGCCAAAGCCAGGAGGCGATTGAGAGTGGAAAAGGATGTCTGTGAAGTCCTGAGGGCGGCAGGGCCCTGGAAAGATAGAGGGGGGCCCGCAGCGGTGCTAGCTCCATGGAGTCAGCGGCCTGGGGCGAAAGAGAAGCCCGGGCAGGGGGTGGTCTGGAGTGGGGATGGCCGGGGGCTGATTGCAAGTTGGGTTCAGGGGGAGGACTCTTGGCAGCAGAGAAGCGAGGGTGAAGAGCGGGAAATTCTCCAAAGAGCGGATCGGAGGGGAAAGGTGATGGGAAGGGAACTGTGGATAGATATCTGTTTACACAGCGGTCATTTCAATTGTCCTCACCCCTGGCGAGATGGGGAGGGACGTGGCTGCTTACAAGAGGGGTCCGTGTGGCTCCGGCAGCACCAATATTCATTCCTAACCCGCTGTGTACCGAGACTGCCTTGAGTGCAGTTACTATGTAACCCTTAAAACTCACCCTGATGGATACATTAGAGCCGTGTTTTTCAAATTGAAGCGTGTGTGTGTGGACTTGTTGGAATGCAGATCATGAATGTTTAATATGATTTGGGGATTCAGGAGCGTGGCATTCCCACAACGGACCTCAAGTGATTTTCACATTGGGATCGTCCCATCACATTTTGAGGTCTACTAGTGATCTGTCCCATAGGAGTCCGTATGAAATAAGGATCGCACCGAGTGCTGCGCCTCATCTCCTGCACAGAGTGTGCGTTCTCTTTCTGATCTACTTAGTACCAAAAGGACTCAGACAAAACTGCTCAGCTTTGATTGTTTCGCTGGGTGCAGACGGTGGTAAAAAGTCTAGGGTTGAGAGCATAGCCTAGCCGGAGAGCGCTTACCTAGCATGCAAGAAGCCCTCGGTCCAATCCCCAGCTCTGCAAACAAATCAAAGAAAGAAAGCAACTAACACAGTATGATTAGCAGTCGTGTGTGTGTGTGTGTGTGTGTGTGTGTCCAGTGCTGTATCAGTGCTCTATAAGGGGGCAGAAATTCATTAGAGGGGATTCAAACGAAGAGGAAAGTCATGCCTGCCTTCAACCGCAACATTGAATGCCACTCTCTTAAAAGAGCGGTTTCCCGCTCACCTATCCTGTATTTAGTTGAAATCTACTGTCTAGGAAAACAAAAAGTTTCAGATCTCAGGTGAAAAAAGACTCAGCCCTATGTAATTCTGATCTGAAGGGATTGTTAAACGTGTTCAAGTAGAGAACAGAACCAGTCATTAGATGAATCCAGCTGAGGCTGCAAACGGGAGTTCTGGGGAGCTCCAGAAATACAAGCACGCGTACTATTTAAACTTTAAAAAAAAGAAGCTCCCAATGTCTTAAAAATCGTATTTCACATTAAAACTCAGGTTTTTGGCCTCTGAAAAATAAAAATACCATGTTTCACCACTGGACCTATTTTTTCATGTTTTAGCATTACTAATATACAGTTTCATATAGTTGGCAGCATCATTTCTTAATGCTACAGGAAATGAGAGTGCTGCTTACCATGAGTGAAGTTTTTACACTTCTTCTCTCGGGTTCCACCTGGCAGCCGTTATCCGGAACTGAGTGGAGCTTGTCTCCTTTACGTGGGCCCTACCCTTAGCTGACTAGCTTTCCCCATCAGTGATGGCACTTGGTCCTTCAGGCATTTGAGTTTTTGATTCCTCCTATTTATAAGTGGAACCACTGACCTATACCAACTTATAGTGCTGCAGTGAACAGCTAGATTGCTTCTGTTTCCACAAACGATGATATGAAATTGTGCTTTTATGTATCTTTGTATGGATCCATGTGAAAATTTCTCTGGGAAGTGTAATTACATTGTTATAAATTGCTCAGTTATAAGGTCTATGAATACTTAATTTCCCTTAGGCATTATCAGACCACTAAACTACACCCCTAGCTCTTTTTATTTTAGTTTGAAGCAGGATTCACTAAATTTCCCAGGCTGGTCTGGAACCTGCAAACTTCCTGCCTCAGTCTTCTGAGTAGCTGAGGTTATGCTCATGAATCACCATACCCAGAATCACAGTATCAGTTCTTGAAAGCTTTTTAGAAGTCACTTGCAAAACTATCTAGGTTTGGAGCTTTAAAAGTGGAGAATAGGTGTATATCTGTTTACTTCAATTTTTTTACTTTAAAGACAACAAAAAGGCATAAACAACACAAAAACAATAAAAAGATACAAAATTTCAAACAAGGTGATAGGAAATTAACAATGGTTGTCATATTATGTATTCAAATTGGTTGCTCAGATAACCAGATATAGGCATGTAAGATTGATCATTTGTTTTGATTTTTAAGTGGTATCAGTCTATTATAATTTTCTGATTCTTTTTGAGACGGTTTTGACACTTTCATGCTTTTTTCTAGAAATGTATACCTTGTCTAGGTTTTAAAACTATTGCCATATTTTGGTCATGATATTTTTAAATGTCTGTGTTATATGGTGATTTCCTCTTATTTGTGCTCTATTTTTATTTTGTAGTACCTCCTGGCAGAAGAGATACCATGGTCAGGAAAGTGGTGTCTCCAGGGCAAGGCTTCTCCATTGCACTCCCATTTTTAATTTTGTATATATCTTGTTTTGGCCCAGTCTTGCAGGAGATTTAGGAACTGTCTTGCAATTTTGTTAATCATTTCACCTCTCTGTTCTGTTCTGTTTTGTTTCATTTTGTTTTTGTTTTTTGAGACAAGGTCTCCCAATGTAGTTCCGGCTGGCCGTGAACTCACCGTATAGCCCAGGCTGGCTTCAAACTCAGAGCAATCCTCCTGTGTCAGCTCCTGAGTGCTGGGATTACAGGAGTGCACCACCACGCCCAGCTCTTCTGGTTTTCATTGACTTTGTTCTGTGTATTTCCTTCTGTCTTCTTTGAATATACAATGATGTATTTCTAAAAATGTCTTGAATCCTAAACTTGTTTGTTTTTAATCTTTTAAAATTTTTTATTAATATTTTTGTGAAACATAGTGCTTACGTTAATCTTGGGGAATTGGCACTTCTACATCAGGCATCTTGATCATTTTTAGTCTCCCTTTCCCTGTCTCTTCTTCCTCCTTCCCAGCTCCAAAAATTCTATCTTCCAGTTTTCTATCTTTCATTTATTTTCTTATAAAATTATTTATATTTTGGGGTTTTATGTAGGACACACAATGTGATATTTAACCACCTGTGTCTGATTTACTTCATTTGGCATTTTGGTCCCAAGGTCCATCCATTTTCCTACAGATGACTCAAATGTATTCTTCTTTATGTCCAAATAGTACTCCGTTGTATGTGTATTCCACCTTTTCCTTATCCACTGATGGGCACATAGGATGCTCCCATAATTTAGCTATTATGCATTATGATGCTGCTATAAACGTGGATATGCATGTAGCACTGTAATAAGGGGACTTTAACTCTTTTTTTTTTTTGGCGGTATTGGGGATCGAACTCAGGACCCTGCGCTAACTCTTTTTTTTAAAATAAAAGCACAAAAACATATTAACAAATAGACACAAATTAGCATAAGAAATAGTACAATCAAAGCTGATTTACAGACAAGGTGACATGGACTCAACAATGGTTGTTGCTTTACCTATTGATATCTTCGAAGTGTATATACATGAACACAGATACAGACATACGAAATTGGTCAAACAATCATCTCAACAACAGAAAAACACAAAAAACAGAAAACAAAAGACAAATAAATAAATAAATAAATAAAAATAAAAACCAACAGTAGTTGCTGCTTTGCATATCGATATCTTCGAAGTGTGTGTTCAGGATAACACATACAGACATACAAGATTGATCGAATAACCCGTCATCAATTATTTCTTAGCATTAATTGATATAATACACTAGCAGAACCATGTTAGCCCTCCTGCATATATGTATCTACATATATACATACATACATTTTTGCCTCTTTCTTTTCTCCTTTCCCTCATCCCATCTGTTCTTTGTTTTTGAACAGATTTCCTTCATGTCTCTTAGTTTATATTCCCACCCTCAGGTTCTTACACCAGTGATACAATACGTTGCCTGCGCATGTACCGCTGATTTATTTCACTTATGAGTATGGACTCCAGTTTTGACCATTTGCCTGCAAAGTCCCCAAAACTGTCTTTCTTTATAGCTGAATAATATTCCATTGTATAAAAATGCCACAATTTTTAATCCAGTCTTCTGTGGATGGGCACTTGGGTTGCTTCCACATTTTAGCTATTACAAATTGCGCTGCTATAAACATGGGTGCACATATATCAGAGTGATATGATGTTTTCAGATCTTCTGGGAAAATACCCAGAAGAGGAATAGCTGGTTTGAATGGAACCTCTAGACCTAGTTTGCGGAGAAATCTCCAAACGG
>PVLD010009217.1:20585-39899 GCA_004027595.1 Dinomys branickii | reverse complement strand
TTTTTTTATTTTAAAAGTAAATGCACAAAAACATATTAACAAACAGACACAAAGTAGCATAAGAAATAGTACAATCAAAACTGATTTACAGACAAGGTGACATGGACTCAACAATGGTTGTTGCTTTACCTATTGATATCTTCGAAGTGTATGTTCATGAACACAAATACAGACATGCGAAATTGGTCAAACAATTAATCATCTCAACAACAGGAAAAAAAAAAAAGAAACTGGAAAGCATTAACAAAGAGGCACAAAGTAGTACAATAACAGTAAGATCAGAATTGAATTATAGACAAAGCATCAGAAAACCAACAGTAGTTGCTGCTTTGCAAATTGATATCTTCGAAGTGTGTGCTCAGGATAACACATACAGACATACAAGACTGATCGAATAACCTGTCATCAACTATTCCTTAGCATTAAGTGATATAATACAATAGTAGAACCATGTTAGCCCTCCTGCACATATGTATCTACATATATACATACATACATTTTTGCCTCTTTCTTTTCTCCTTTCCCTCATCCCATCTGTTCCTTGCTTTTGAACAGATTTCCTTCATGTTTCTTAGTTTATATTCCCACCCTCAGGTTCTTACACCAGTGATACAATACGTTGCCTGCTCATGTACCGCTGATTTATTTCACTTATGAGTATGGACTACAGCAGCATTTGTTATTGGATGACTTTTTCATACTGGCCAGGGACTTTAACTCTTGAAGGCATGTTTCTTTCTTAGGGTTACATTCCTCAGCTTATGATATTTTAAAATTTATTTTTTTGATACAAGGATTATTGGTACATATTTATTTTCTAGACATGATGATATCTTTTAAAACTTACCTTTTGTTATTGCTTAGGGTTCATTTTCTTGTAGAGAACTCCAGTAGTAACTCATGAAAGACATCTTCCCTTGTGTATTTTCAGAATTTTATATATATATTAGATTGAATCTAAGATGATACTGATTATAAGGTGCAACATTATTTCATATTGTAATACTAACAAAAATAAGTTGGAGTAAATTATGACAATTTTTTTTGAGACAGTCTTGCCATGACATTCAAGCTGGTCTTGAATTCACTGTGTAACCCAGACTGGCCTCAAACTTGCAGTGATCCCTTAGCCTCAGCCTGCCTAGTGCTGAGATTACAGGTGTAGGCCGCCACACCCTGTGACAAATGCTTGCTTTTTTTTTTTTGACAAATGCTCTTTCATTGTCTAGAATTTTTATTTTGTCCTTAATGACTCAGTTTTTGTTTTTGCAGTGCTGGTTTTTCACTCTAGGACCTCGCATGTGCTAGGGAGCTGCTGTTCCACTGAACTACATCCCCAGCCCGCTTTCTACTTTTGAGGCAGGGTCTTACTAAATTGCCCAGGGCGCCTGAAAATTGTGATCCTCCTGCCTCATCCTCTCAAGTAGCTGGGATTACAGGCATTCACCACCACACCTAGTTGATAAGAGTTCTTTTAAATATTTCAGACAGACGTTTGTCATATGTCACCCTTTGGAAACATGTGAAGGATATGTCTCTGAAATAAAACTGTCAGTAATTTCCTAAAAGTTTACCACTACCATCCTGCCACAGCAACTGTGAATTGTTCTTGATTATAACATGCAAGCAAATTTCATTGTCAAGATGGGAAAAAAGAGATGCATGTAGATCTTAAAATCAATGAAATAAGATATATACTTGGGGTAACCCACTCAGGACCCCCTTCTGTCCTTCTCTTGGACAGAAGCTTTCTTTCCCTCAATAAATATATTATGCTCTTTAAGAAAAGATGTCTACTAATATCAGCTTTTGAAAGTTATGTATTTTTTGTAAACCATGTGAGAATGAAATAGATGGGCGTTACATAATGATTTTTTTATTTTCTCTGAGAGATATTTGAAGAAATTATGATTTCAGAGATGAAAACACCATCTTATCTATAAAGTGTCAAAGAAAGAAATTAATGATTTTAATGGTAGAAGCCAAGGTTAATAACTATTGCAAGAAAATCAAATCAATAAATCCACTAGTAAAGTCAGCCTTGTTTCTTTTTCTTCTTCCTCCTCTTTTTTTTTTTTTAAAGGCAAAAGCAACAACAATCAAAGAAGCCTTAGCCAGATGGGTGAGTATATGAGTTTTATTTTCTTTTAGAAACCATACAAGGAAAATTTGCAGTTAGGTAAATCTGACCATTCAGTGTAAGGGCTCCTTTGGAAATAGAACTGTTCTGTGCTGGTGGATGCATGAACCTACACATTGATGAAATTGCATAGGATTTCATCAAGGGCTGTAGCTCTGTGGTAGAACATTTGCATATTACATGCCAGGCCCTAGATTCAATCATACACTACTAATAACACAAGAAAAAATTGTATAGGGCTTAATACATACACATGTATACATATTCACAATACAAATGAGCCCAAATAAATTTGGGGACATCTGAATAAAGTTGATGGATTTTGCTAATAGTAATACCCTAGTTATAAACTACTATAGTTTACAGAATAATGTCCTCCAAGGAAACTGGGCAAACTGTACAAGGTATCTCTCTGCATCCTTCTGTTTCTTTTATGATCCTGAGAATTGAACCCAGGATTCTGCACGTTCTAAGGAAACATCCTACCACTGAACTACACTCCATCACTTGCATTAATTTTTCATAACTGCAAATGCGCCATCAAAATTTCAGATAAAACATTCTGATCAGTTGAAAATCCAATAATGAAAAGGTTGAGTCTTCTATTGGTATAAAATGACTGAAATATTTTTTTTGGTTTTTGGTAGTACTGGGGATTGAACTCACAACTTCCCACTTGCCAGGCAGGAACTTATTCCACTGAGCTATATCTCCAGCCCTTATAATTTTGGTGTTTTTTTGGTACTGGGGATCAAACTCAGGACCTTTCACTTGCCAGGCAGGCGCTTATGCCACTGAGCTGTACCCCCCGCCTCTGAAATGTTTGCGTTACATTACATTCTGTGTTTCAACTCCGTCATCATCAGACTATGCACCATTTTAAAGTGACAGAGTGGTGTGTTGTAAATTGTCTAGGCCATGCTTGCTGAAGCAGGATGTTTGGCATCATTAAAGCTAACAAGGTTCACCATCCCAGGTCTAGGCTTTAGTTGGAAAATGGTTTTAGCCTCACAGAAATGAGAACAGAGACAGACAATGTAGACAAGTGTAAATTACATATTGACAACTGAAGGAACATGGAGTAAAAATACTAACTTACATAGTAATATTAGGGAGTGAATCACATTGTAAAAAAGCATACATTATAGACTACAAATATTTTATAATTTCAAAAGTTGTAATTCAGCATTTTAGAAAAACTTCGGATAGATTACACAGATGCCTCTTGAATGTCTGTGCCCAGTAATAACGTCTTTGTTTATGCTATGTAGTTTGTGTTTTGGTCTTTTTGAAACAAGGTCTCACTCTGCAGTTCAGGCTGCCTTGAGCTCACTTTGTAGCGCGGGCTGGTCTGGAACGCACAAGGATCCTCCTACCTCAGCCTTCCCAGTGCTGGGATTATAGGTGTGCGCCACCAAGCCCGGCTCTGTAGTTTGTTTAATAATGTTGAACACTTTGCTTCTGTAGGTAGTTTGAATAAAAAAGTCTTTCAGGAGCCTTGGTATCTAGGGACCAGAAAAAAGGGAATTGAATAATGAAACGTTTTCATTCTTGTGTTAGTACTTACAAATTTCTTGTGTAGTCTGATTGCATTTTTAAAGTTCAGTTCTGTTTGACTAAATATCTAGTAAAATATGTTTTATTTTTAAAAAGTAGTATGGAATAGACTCAGATTTGATTTTCCTTGAATCAGATTTTAGGATTTTATTGTATTTGTTTTTAATAACTAGTGGAATTTTTGTTTCTCTTTTGGCTCATAACCTCCACGTCTGGCTTATATTATCACCGTAAATCTTTGACTCTTAAGATGATTCGAAGGCATCAGGCTAACTCTCTCATTGACTAATCCAATAATTGTTTTCTTTAACATTTAAAAAAATCTTCATGACACATAACTGTACGTGTTTGGGAGGGTAATAATGTGACATCCATCACCTCAAACATTTATTCTTTTTTTCTTCAAAAAATTTTTATTATATAAAAATAAAATATATAATAAAATATATATAATAAGATATATATAATGATCACATTCATCGTAGGAAATTTGCATGTGTACATGATATAAGTTGATTCTTTTTTTGCTCATTCCCCTACCCTCCCTTCAGCCCCTCTTTCTGGCTTTATTTACAAAGGCTGTTGTTTCCATTACTACCTCCTTTTCTCATTTTTTAAACTCTTCCTTTCCTACCTTTCCCCCCTCCATTGTTCCCCTTCCCCTTTGAATATTTTCTTCATATTTCACAATACCTATTATACATTTTGGTCCTGACTTCCACTTTCAAATTCTCACACCAGAGAAACAATGTATTTACACGTGTGTCCAATTTATTTCAGTTAACAGTATGTTCTCAAGGTGCATCCATTTATCTAGAAATGTCTCAAGCTTATCCTTCTTTATAGTAGAGTAGTACTCCATTGCATTAAAAAAACACATCTTTATCCATTCACCAGTTGATGGGCATTTGGGCTGTTTCCAAGATTTGGCTATACATACTGTGCCACTGTAAACAGGGGTGCGCATATATTGCTGTGGTGTGGTGCTTTTAATTCTTTCGGGAAGATACCACGAAGGGGAATAGCTGGGTCAAATGGAAAATCTAGTTCTAGTTTTTTGAGGAATCTCCACACTGACTTCCACAATGATTGCACCAGTCTATGCTCCCACCAACAGTGGGGAAATGTTCTTTTCTCCTAACAGCCCCACCAGCAGTTGTTATTGGTTGATTTCTTGATAATGGTCATTTTTTCTAAGGTGAAATGGAATCTCCGTGTTGTTAAAATTTGCATTTCTTGAATGACCAATGATATTGAACATTTTTTTGTATATTTATCTGCCATTTCTTTGAGAAGTATCTATTCATTTCAGATGCTAATTTTTTGATTGGGCCTTTTAATTTGGGGAATCTGATTTGACTGAATTCTTTATATATTCTGGATAGTAATCCTTTATCTGAGAAAGAGCTGGCAAATTTTTTTCCTATAAAAGGATTGTGGGTTGTCTCTTCACTCTGTTGGTGGTTTTTCTTGCTGTGCAAAACCTTTTTAATAAAATGAGATCCCAGTTGTCAATTCTTTGTGATAGTTCCTGTATAATTGGGGTTTTGCTCATAAAGTCTTTACCTAAACCAATGTCTTCAAGAGTTCTATCTACCTCTCTTTTCCAGCAAACTTAGTGTTCCTGTTTTAATATTTAGGTCCTTGATCCATTTTGATTTTAGTTTAGTGCATAGTGAAAGATAGAGGTTTAATTTTAATCTTGAGCATATGGAAAGCCAGTTTTTCCAGCACTATCTATTAAAGAGATATCTTTCTTCCAGTGAAAATGTTTGGCACCTTTGTCAAAGGGGGTGGCTAAGAGTGTCTGGAGTTGTTTCTGTATCTTCTGATCTGTTTCACTGATCCTTGGATCTGTTTTTGTTTGTTTGTTTGTTTATTTGTTTGTGCCAGTACTGTGCTGTTTTTATCATAGTAGCTTCATAGTATAACTTCAGGTCCAGGATTGTGACGCCCCCTGCCTTACCTTTGTTGCTCAGAAATGCCTTTGCTATTTTAGGTCGCTTCTGGTTCCAAATGAATTTTAAGATTGTTTCCTCTAATTCTGTAAGACATGCTGTTGGAATTTTGATTTGGATTGCATTAAATCTGTATAACCATTTTGGAAGTATAGCTATTTTCACTATATTGGTTCTTCCTACTCAAGAGCAAAGGATCTCTTTCCATTTTCTGATGTCCTCTATCATCTCCTTTTTCAGAGTACTGTAGTTTTCAATGTAGAGGTCTTTTATTTCCTTCATTAGATTGATTCCTAGGTATTTCATTTTTTGGATGCTATTATGAAAGGTGTTATTTCCCTAATTCCTCTCACTGAGTTTGTTATTCATGTATAGAAAGGCCATTAATTTTTGAGTGTTGTCTTTATATCCAGTTACACTACTGAATTTGCTTATTAAATCTATGTCTTGGTTACTTTTTTCTTGTTGCTGAGACAAAATACCCAACACCCAAAATGAAGGAAGGAAAAATGTATTTAGCTTACAGTTTGGAGGTTTCAGGCTATACTTGGCTGCTTCTGAGGCAGAGTGGCACATGGCAGAGGGCAATAGTTCATGGCAGCGGTACCCAGCAAAGCAACAAGCACAAGAAGGGAGGAATGGCAGCCAGCAGCCTCTTTCTCTCCTGTACATATACAAACTATCTGCCCTAGGGTGGGTGTAGCTCTCACATCCATAATCCCAGCACTGGATCATGGATCAGTCATAAACTCTAAAAGCCACCCCATAACTGCATGAGGATTTGGGAGGACATGCAGACACAAACCACAGCATTCCACCCCTGGCCCCCTAAAGACTCATGCACATCCCTTTATACAAATAGCATTTAGTCCATCTGCAGGAGTTGCCAAGGTCCTAACAGTTTCAGCATTGCTAAAAGGTCCAAGTCCCAAGTCTCCTCCGAGATGTAAGGCAAACTCTTAGCTGTGAGCCCTTGTACAAATGAAAAGTTAAACACTTCCAAGATTTAATGGCACAAAATACACATTACTATTACAAAAGGTACAAACATGGGGATACAGAGCATTGGGAACCAAGCAAGTCCAACATCTAGAAGGGCTAACATTATGTCCTATAGTTCTAAGTCCAGCATCTGAATCAACTTGTAGCACATTGCGAGCTCCAAAGGGCTTGTATGACTCCACCCCTATGGCACTTCCGGTGGTTACAGCTCCTAGGGCTTCTCTCTTGGGCCCACTTTGCTCCCTCCTTGCAGCCTTCCTCAGGTGATTCATGGTCCTGGCTTTTCTAAACTTCTGAGGTCTCCAGTGCACCTTTTGCTTCACACTCACAGCTTCACACACTGCCCCTCAGGGGTGCACTGCCTGGCCTCCCGGGCCTTCTGAAATCTGGGTGAAAGCCTCTTTAACCTCAGGACTCTTGCATTCTCCATGCACCTAAAGCCAGGGCCACGTGGATGATGCCAAAGTCTGCTGCCACCTGGAGCAGTAGCCAAGCTTTCCTTTCTCTTGGCCTTAGGGATCAAGTGCCTGGGTCACTGGGCACTCTGAATCCAATTTTGAGGAACAAATTCTCTATGCTGCTGCTTTTCTGGAACCTGGTGTGGCTGCTGCCTCCATTCTGGAACATGGCGCTCTGTGGCTTCCATCTCAAGGCAAGGTCTCTCACCTTTGCAGTTTTGAGGCTACAAAGGGTGGAGACCTGCTGCTGCTTGTGATGCCCTCAGGCCATCTTTTTCACTCCCTTGTTCCTTCTCAGCAGTGGAGACCTCCTCAGCCTTATCTTTGCAGTCCACAGCTTTACTGGAGCTTCCCTTCTGGCCAAACTCACAACATTTTAAATCATCCTGCTGGCTCTTTGCTTTTCATTCTCAATATAAATCTGGCTAAAAGCCGCCAACAATAGCCGTACCACGTCCCAACATTTGACTACCTGAAATTTCTTTTGCCAGATTAACCAGTCCACTGGCACCCTTAATCTCAGTTTTCGGCAAAGTCTTTGGACAGGAGCAAAATGCAGACAAACTTTCTGCCAAGCCATAACACACATCATCTGGAGTCCAACAACCAATGCCGTCCTTCCCTACAGAAACCTTCTAAACCTAGTCTTTACTGGCAGGATTTCTTTTTTTTTTTTTTTTTTTTTTTTTTTTTGCGGTACTGGGGATCGAACTCAGGACCCTGCACTTGCTAGGCAAGCGCTTATTCCACTGAGCTATATCCCCAGCCCACTGGCAGGATTTCTATCAGCCTTCTGGTCTTTGAGCTCTGACCAGAATCTCTCAGGCAGAATAGCTGAAGGCGTTCCAGCTCTAGTCTTTCAGGCGACATCTCTGAACCTTTCCAAACTCTTCCCACAAGCCATTTCCAAAGGCTCTTGAACCACATGGTCAGGTATAGTCACAGCAACAACCCCACTCTCGGTACCAAATTCTGTCTTGGTTACATTTCCTCTTGTTGCTGAGACAAAATACCCAACACCCAAAATGAAGGAAGGAAAGGTTTATTTAGCTTATAGTTTGTGGAGGTTTCAGTCCATACTTGGCTGGTTCTGAGGCAGAGTGGCACATGGCAGAGGGCAACAGTTCATGGTGGCAGAGCACAGCAAAGCAACAAGCACAAGGAGAGAGGAATGGCAGTTAGCAGTCTCTTTCTCTCCCTTACATATACAAACTATCTGCCCTAGGGCAGGTATAGCTCTCACATCCATAATCCCAGCACTGGATCATGGATCAATCATAAGCTCTCAAAGCCACCCCATAACTTCATGAGGATTTGGGGGAACATGCAGACACAAACCATAACAGTCTAGAAGTCTTTTGGTGGAGTTTTTGGGGTCTTCTCTGTAGAATATCATGTCATCCATGAACAATGATAATTTAACTTCCTTTTCTATCCTTTTTTCATTTATTTCTTTCTCTTTTCTAATGTTTCTGGCTAATGTTTGCAAGAACTATATTGAATAAGATTGGTGACTGGACAATCCTTGTCTTACTGATTTTGGAGTGAAGGTTTGTAGTTCTTGTCCATTTTGTGTGACATTGCCTGTTGGTTTGTCACAGATGGTGTAATGGTTGATACACTGTGTCAACTTGAGAAGTTTAGAAGCTTAACTAAGGGACTCAGCAGGGGGCTGGGTCCTCACTGTGTGAACATCCTGAGCCTGTGCAAGAGGAGGGCAGGGAGAGGGTGTAAAGGACCCACCCTAGGGTGAGAGCCCACGTACAATATAAGGGGAGAAAGAGGCTTGCTCCCCGCCTCCTTTTTGCTCTTGCTGCTTTTGCTGTCTTCTGCCTCCTCAAAGTGTTGCCCCTGTGCCAGGCCACCCTGCCTTGGAGCCAGCTGATTACAGACTGAAACCTCCACAAACTGGGAGCTAAATTAACTTTTCCCTCTTTAATTTGGATGTTAGGCATTTTGTTTCAACAAGAGAAAAGTAACCAAGACATATGGCTTTTATCAGATTGAGATGAAAACCATCTATTTAAAATATTTGTAGTGTTTTTATCATGAGGGGTGTTGAACTTTGCCAAATGATTTTTTTTGCATCTATTGAGATGACCATGTGGTTTTTGTCCTTGGCTCTGTTAATTGGTATGTTACATTTATTGATTTGCATATGTTGAACCATCCCTGTATCCCTGGAATGACTCCTACTTGGTCATGGTGTATAATCTTGATGATTTGCTGCATTCTCTTTGCCAGTATCTTATTGAGGATTTTTGCATCTATGTTCATTAGAGAGATTGGCCTGTGTAGTTCTCTTTCTTCATTGGGTCCTTCTCTGGTTTTGGTATCAGGGTAATGCTCACTTCCAGGAATGAATTTGGGAGTCTTGCTTCCCTTTCAATTTCATTAAAGAGTTTGAGAAGTAGTGGTGCTAAGTCTCCTCTACATTCTTTGTAGAATTCAGCAGTGAATCCATCAGGGCCTGGGTGTTTCTTTAGTTGGTAAGCTTTTAATTACATCTTCAGTTTCATTGACTGATACTGGTTTGTTTAGAGTTTTATGTCTTCTTGATTCAGCTTTGGTAATTCATATGTATCTGAGAATCTGTCCATTTCCTCTGTATTTTCCATCGTATTAGAATACAAGTTCTTGAAGTAGGTATAGATGGATTTCTGCAGGATTTGTTGTGATTTCATTCCTAATTGCATGGATTTGAGTCTTTTTTTCATAAGGTTGGCTAAGGGTTTGTCGATTTTATTTAATTTTTCAAAGAACCAACTCTTTGATTCCCTGATTCTTTGTATTGTTTTCTTAGTCTCTATTGCATTAATTTCTACTCTGACCTTTATAATTGCCTCCCTCATTTGAGCTTTGAGCTTGACCTGCTCTTCTTTTTCTAGAAGGTTGAGGTTCAGCATTAAGTTATTTACCTGAGCTCTTTGTTTTCCTGATATGGGTATTCACCACTCCAAATTTGCCTTGCAGGACTGCTTTCATTGCATCCCATAAGTTCCAGTATTTTGTATTGACCTTATCATTTAATTGTCGAAACTGTCTAATTTGTTCTTTAATTTTATCTGTGACACATTGGTTGTTCAGGAGGGTGCTATTTAATTTACATGTGTTTATGCAGTTCTTATGATTTCTTTTGCAATTGATTTCCAATTTCATTGCACTATGGCCTTATAATATTCATGGGATAATTTCAGTTCCTTTGCATTTACTTAAGCATGTTCTGTGTATGAGCTACTATGTGGTCTATTTTGGAGAACATCCCATGTGAATCTGAGAAGAATGTGTATTCTGATGTTGTGGGATGGAACACTGTAGACATCCACTAAGTCCATTTATTCAAAAGTTTCATTCAATTCTAATATTTCATTTTTGATTTCTTTATCTAGATGATCTGTCTGTGACAATGGGGTATTGAGATCTTCCAATAGAATGGCACTAGTGCTTATTTGATTTTTCAGGTCCATTAATATTTGTTTTATATAGTTGGGTGCATTGGTGTTTGTTGCATATATATTTATGATTGTTGTCTCTTCCTCTTGGACTGTTCCCTTTACAAGGAGGTAGTGACCTCCTTTGTCTCTCTCAACCTGTCTCAGCTTAAAGTCCAGTTTGTCTGCAAATAGAGTAGTTACCCCTGCTTTTTTTGGGTTCCTGTGGCATGGAATATTGTTTTCTACCCTTTGACTTTCAGTCTATGAATTTCTTTTTGAATTAAATGTGTTTTATGTACACAGCACATTGTTGGATCTTACTTCCTCATTCATTCTCCTAGTCTGTTTTCATTTGATTGATGACTTGTGACCATTAACATTAATGGTTCTAACTGATACGTATTGACTTACCTTGTCATGTTATTTTCCTGTTGTTGGCTCCTTTTCATCCCCTCTGTTTAATTGCTTGCCCTGCCTGGTGCATTCCTTCTCTTGGGGTTCTTGGAGTTGTAACCCTTGTCATCTCTCTCCAGAATGCCCTTCAGATCACTGCTGGCTTGTTGTTTATGAATTTCTTCAGGTTTTCTTTGTCATGGAAGTATTTTATTTCTCCATCTATTTTGAAAGATAGTTTTATAGGGTATATCAATCTAAATACTTTACTTCAAGCTCTCCTTGTCTTAAGGGTTTGTGTGGAGAAGTCAGCTGTGATTCTGCTGGGCTTTCCTTTACAGGCGAATTGTTTCTTTTCTCTAACAGCTTTTAATAGTCTATTCTTGTGGTGAATTTTTGGAATCCTAACTATTCTATGCCTTGCTGTAATTTTTTTAGCATGGGTTACTGGAGTTCTATGATGCCTCACTTACTCTATGTCACATTTTTTTTCCCTGCCAGGACAGTTTTCTGTCACAATATGTGTGAACAGTTTTTTTCTGTTCTTTGCTCTATCTCTGGCTTTTTCATTGACTCCAATCAACCTTGTGTTATTCTTCTTTGCATCATCTAGCAGCTGTTGGATTGTATCCTTTACTTGTGGTAAGAACATTCAGATCCCTCTCACATCTCTTTGAAATATAAAACATTAGTGTTAACTCTAGTCATCCTGCTGTGCTGTAGAACAGTGGGACTTATTTCCCTTATCGCACTGTAATTTGGTATTATTTCTGTTTGTTTGTTTTTTGGTACCAGGACTCGAATTCAGGACCTTGTGCTTGCCAGGCAGATGCTGTGCCACTGAGCTCTGTCCCTGGCCCAGTGTGGTACTGGTGACCAAACCTCTTTTTATTCTTCCCTTCCCGCCTCTCTCTCCAGCTCTGGTTACCACTGTTCTGCCGCCACCTTCCACATATGAGTAAGAACATGCAGCGTTTTTGTCCCTGTGTCTGGCACGTTTTACTTGGAATGAGTCTTCCAGGTTCACTCATGTTGCCACAGATGATGATCTAACATTTATTAAAGACTCGCTGAGCGTCAGTTTCCTCTTTCCTAATTTACAAACATGGTACAAAAATAAGTACTGCGTGGAGGTGTCTTAGGTGGCTTTTGTCTCCTTGATTTCATAGTTTCTATTTTGAGGTGTGATGATCTGATTTTTTTAAATGAGCCTGTTCTGTGTCTTATACTACTCTAGGCTATAGGAAATACAAGACAGCAAAAGCAGTCCCTAAGCTTCAAGTTCTGTTAGGGTGATAGAACTAATTCTTATATACTGAGGCATTCAGAAAATATTAATAGGTGACATATGTTGGGAGTTAAAATTGTGTGCTTAGTACTAGAATTAAACTCTAAGGCAGGACCTAGGAGTTAATTACAGTAGGGCAGACAGCTTCAGTAACAGCTGTATTGGAAAGAGTGTTTTTTAAAGTTCTTACTACCTTGGGATTCTAGTTTAAGTTGAACTGTGCATAGAAAAAAAGATGAGATGACAAAACAGTTGATCTTACAGGTGTGAATCTCACATTTAAGAAAGGGACTTTTTGGGGATAAGGAATTCTTTTTAGGAAGATGTTTTTGTTGTATTTTGGTCTTATTTTATTAATTGAAAAATTGTTAAATAAATGATCTTAAATATTGCAAAAATAGTTATCTTATTTTCATTTGCTAAGGTAATAGTTTTATTCAGCCATGTGAAAGCTTTGCTTTTAGGGTCAGCAGTTAAAGGTTCCAATATAATGTCCGGGCGTGGTGGCGCACACCTGTGATCCCAGCACACAGGAGCCTGAGGCAGGAGGATCACCATGAGTTGAAGGCCAGCCTGGGCTGCATAGTTAGTTCAGGGGCAGCTGAGCTACACATCGAGACCCTGTCTCAGAAAACCAGAAAGAGGGAAACAGAGACAGAGAGAGAGAGAAAGAAAGAGAGGGGGTGAGGGAGGGAGGGAGGGAGAACAGCTCCAATCAGTAAATGGTGAACACTTCTTAAACAGTTATTAAATTCTAACAATTGGAAGGCCTTGGGAAATTCTGGCCTCTTGTTGCACATTACAACTAGGGATCGACAAAATTAATTTGTTCCAAATTAATTTTTCCCACAGGAAGAGAAAACCGGCCAGAGGCCATCCGAAGCCAAAGAGATAAAGCTTTACGCCCAGATTCCTCCAATAGAGAAGATGGATGCCTCCTTGTCCACACTTGCTAATTGCGAGTAAGTTTTCTTTTTTCATCCTTTGAGTATTGCCATCAAGTTTTCCTTCCTTCTTTTGAACATACCAACTAGAAGTATTTGTTTTCTGTGATTTTAATTTGTGTATTTTTCTTGGTTTATTTTAATTTCCTTTTGAGAAAAATCAAATGTGAAAGGTTATTGCTTTATAATAATATTAATAGAGTAATACTGAGCTGGACAATATTTTTTCTGTACAATTTTTATAGTTGTTTGGGGTAGAAATGTCCGTCCTCCGGGAGAAGCTAATAAGTAGCGCAGTGAACTCTCACTCTGACATTCACCGACCGCCTCCTCTCGTGGGATTGTCTGCCAAAGTCAGAGCTGCTTGCTTACTTGATACCGAAGATTCCTCAGTTCAATTGCACTTATTTTGTAATCCTATTATCTATAATATTATGTACCAGATCTATACGGATTCATTTTCATTTATTTTCTACATATTATACAATAGTTTTTAGTAGGTGTCTTGGTTATTTTTATCTGGTTGCTGAGACAAAATACCAAACGCCCAAAATGAAGGAAGGAAAGGTTCATTTAGCTTACAGTTTGTGGAGGTTTCAGTCCTTACTTGGCTGCTTCAGAGTTAGAATGGCACCTGGCAGAGGGCAAACTGTTCATGGCAGCAGAGCACAGCAAAAACAACCAGCAAAAGGGAGGAATGGCAGCAAGCAGCCTCCTTTTCTCCCCTGCATTGTAAACAGCCTACCCCCACCCAGGGGTTATGAACCTCTCACACAATCTCCATGCCCTCCTCTTCCACAGGCTCAGGATGTGTACAAAGTAAGCACTCTGGCTTCCTGTTGAATCATTCAGCCAAACCTCTCGACTCCCCAAGTTGACACAGTGTATCAACCATAACAGTGGGCCTTGGTGACTAAGTTGTGGGAATTACACATGACACCGTATAACCACGGTATTGGGCTCTAGCGTCTCTTCTCAGGGCTCTGTATACCACGCAGTGCCCGATGTTCTTTCTGATGTTTCGCCCTACGTTTCACATGCCCTGGCATGCTGTTTTGGCTTCCAGCATGCTTTTAAAGTAGTGATGAACCTATCGTGTTTTTGCTTTACTTTTAAGACAAAAGATGTCAATATGTGGTTGTTTTTTCTAAACTAAAATCTCAGTGTTTGGGTTTAACTGGAGAGTTGTCACTTTGCAATGAATAAGCGGGTCGCAGTGCGGGCACCCATCTCTAAAAGCTTCGCCGTCAGTGTTTTAGTGTGTCCGAGGTCTTCCTATCACAAAGCCATCCCACAGCGGATTCGAAGCTTTGTTCTCCACATTAAAGTACCTTACAAAGCCCTTAAAAGGAGTCCAGCTGTTTATATTTGTGTTGACACTCTTGGCAGGCTGCCTAAACAGAATTTTAAAGAATTATTTTCTCACCATATTACTAGCTTTAAAAGGACTCTGTTTTCTACTGGTAGTGCTCAGGGGTGGGGACGACAGAGCAGGGCGCAGATCTGCCCAGGTGCTCACAGTGTGTGGAAACCATTTCTGCTGCTCCAAGCAGGCGAACAGTGAGCAAGGTGCATGAGAGTAAAACTCAGCAAGGTTGTAACTTGGGCCTTATCACTCTGTGGCTGTGTGATATTGGGAAAATTGTTTAACTTCTCTGTGCTTAAGTTTAATTTGTAAAATATAAATCATATTTATCTCAGAAGACTGATAAAATAGTTAATACATATGAAGTATTTAGGTGAATACTTGGACACACTGAGTGTTCAACAGAACTAGCCTTTCTTAGCATGAAATTTACTGAGATATTAAACATTTTAATCCAGAAAGGATGAGAAAGAATGTATAACATTCCCTTTAAATACAATTAAATTAGATAAATGATATATACAAACTATTAAAAATAAATATCTCTGGTAGAATGCGTGGACCAGTTGGATTACACTTTTTTTCAATATATATTTCTGAATGATTTTACACATGAGAAAAATGTAACCACAAATGCATATACATATTCCTGGGATATCTTTCTAAATCAGTACCTATAGCCCAATCTCTCTCTCTCTCTCTCTCTCTCTCTCTCTCTTTCTTTGGTTGAAACAGGGTCTTGCTATGTAGCCCAGGCTGGCCTCAAGCTCATGGCAATCCTCCTGCCTCAGCCTCCCTGGGTGCTGGGATTACCAGCATATACCACCACATCCAGCAAATCTGTTTTTTTTTTTTTGGTGGCAGAATAGTATTTCATTATCTATTCCTGAGTTAACAGATTATTGTCAATTTTTCTGCTATTACAATAATATATATGTATTTGGCATATCTTTCAACATTTGTGTTAGTACTTTAGTAGGATGTATTCCTAGAAGTAAGGTTAAAGCATACATTGTTAATATTCTTGATAACACAAAATTGTCAAAAATATTTCTTGTATTTTCTACAATGAATCTGTATTAACTTTTATAATCAAAGAGAAAAAAAGATTTCAAAAATAAAAGGATAAATTCCAAAACAAAAAGAGAAGACTCCATGTCAAAAAGAGATATGTCTTAAGTATTTGTATTATATTATACATAGTTTCTGATATATAAGTTTTTCATACTAATTCCATTTTTTCTTTGTTCTTTCAAAGGAAGCTTTCACTGTCTACAAATTGCATTGAAAAAATTGCCAACCTGAATGGCTTAAGTAAGTGATCCACACTAACATATGTTTAAAATCTTTCTAGTTACTAGAATAAAATTGCGAAGACTACACAATTCCAGAAGCAGGTGCCTGTTTTAGCCACAGTAATTTTCAGATGATGGGGTGAATATATAAACCAGGTGTTCTTAAATTTGATTATCCGAAGAAAATTAGAGATTACCTGGGACCTAAACATTTTAAAGACCTTTTAAAGCTTTTTATAGAATTAAAATTTAGATGACTTAGTAGTAGAAAATCAGGTGCATTTCTCCGTGCAGATTGGTTTTGCATGTATTTCAGACTTGCTATATTTCGACTTTAACTCTGCACCGTCTGTTCCCCTCTGTTCTTGACACTGGTCAGTGACATCACATCTCCCCCTTAACAGGCCCCGACTCTCAGTGAGTTCTGACACTGCTATAACTTGGCCATGCAGAGCAACAGAAATTTATTTGGAGATAAGTTGGAAATCAGTTGTACTGAGCCCAGAGGAGCTACACTCCCTCTGAGGGAGAACTTCTTGCCTCTTTCATTTTCTGATGGCTGCCGCAGCCCCGGGCCCCTGACTCTTTCAGTCTCCGCCCCACGGTGGCATTGGCGTCTCCTGTTCTGGGTCGCAGCTCCGCTCTGCCCTCCTCCTGAGGATATGCCATTTGGGGAGCTTTTTCTCTTCCCGTACTGCGGATTGAACCCAGGGCTTCACATACGGTAGGCAAGTGCTGGTATTACAGATGTGCACTACCCTGCCCAGCTATTCTTTAGAGAAATTCTTAAATAATTTGTTGCTTTTCCATTTCCAGTGGCTACAGGTTGAATTTAGAGCCATGTTAGCTTCCGTAGATCATATTTTTCAAGGGTTTTTGACCAGCTTCTGAAGTAAAAATACATAAGAATGTATTATATGTTTATGTAAATATATATATATATATATATAATATAAGCATCAGTTCCAGTATGTATTTTTAAATTTGATTTTGTTTTTTAAAATGTTGGTCATACGCCACTGAATTGATTTCATGACCTGTTACGGTAATGGGCTAGGACCCATAGTTTGAAACATACTGCGTTAGGACTTTTGTGATAACCTCCTAAATTTATTTTTTCCTCATCATCTTCTTCAGCTGACCTTCGTCACTGATACCAATGATGAAGTTTTTTCTGAACATACTATTTTTGTGTCTCTCCCCCAGATCAGAGACCTGTGAGTGGCTCCCCTAACGTGATAGCATCATCTACAAGCATGTGCCACTGTACTCACATGCACACATGCCACTTGTGACTTTGTATATTGGTTAATGTGGCCTCTCACTGAAAGCTGTTCTCTAAGAAACAAGGGGTAAGAATGTCACATTTGGAAACCAGGCATGATAGCTTACTCTTTTGATCCCAGCACTCAGGAGGATCTTGAATTCAAGGCCAGCCTGAGGTAAATAGCAAGTTTCAGGACATCCTGGACTACAAATCAACTTGTCTCAAAACAAAAAACAAGAAGCCTAACATGGGCTGCACACCTGTAATCCCAGCATTCTGGGAGGCTGAGGCAGGAGGATTGCAAGTTTGAGCATAACACGGGCAACTTAGTGACTTAGTGAGACCCAGTCTCAAAATTAAAAATTAAAAGCGGGCTGGGGATGTAGCTTAGTGTGAAAACCTTGGGTTCAATCCTTACTACAAAAAAAGTCACATCTTACCTTCCCAAAGACTTCTAATTTCAACTATCATAATTCTTTTTTGGGAATATAGTATTTATAATAGTCAACCTTAGATTATAATAACAATTACTCACATAGTTGTTGTGACCATTAAATTAGTATACAGACAGTACTTAGATTTGTACCTGGCGCGTGTGAAATGCTCATTAAATATTAGCCATTACTATACGTGGGAATGTGTTCTCTGTAGGTAATGTGTTCTCGAGGGCAACATCTATACTAATCTTTCCACCTTCTGCTCCATCCCTCCTCCACCTCTAGCGCGGTCCTCAGAGTTCCAGCCCACGCTCACGCTGTGCTAGAGAGAAGCAGCAACTCCGAGAGCTGTGCATACATGCCAGTGTTTTGCTGACTCATTAATAATTTAGGATATATAATTTTATTCTCTGCCTCAATGTATTTGTCTGTATTTGAAGTAACTTGCTTAAATAAGACTACGCTGACAACACATTATTTATCATGACAGATAAATTTCTGTTCATTAAGTATATGATTCTGAAAGTAACGAAAGTGGCTAGTAAAGTGCACAGGGCTGGCAGTGGTGCTTGACTCTTACTCCAGTTTTGGTCAGTTGTACTGACCTCCACCCCTGTCCTATTGTGAACACAAAGCTCTTACCGATTGTGCTATGGTGAGAAGATCTGATGCGTAGATGTTCCTATGTAACAGGTGGTTTATAGGACAGAATATTCCTAAGGACAACTTATTTTCACAAAATTGGCTGGCACACTGCATGATGAGACTGTGTTTAAAACCATGACTAAAAAGTTGCAAGGTGTGAATACTAATAATCTCGTTTTAAAGGTTAGAAGATAAATAATTTCCTTATATCTTTGCTAAAAATCAATTACACTTTGGTCTTCCAGGTCACAAGTAAGCATAAAAATTTGACAACACTAGTTTGATTTCCATTATGACCTTTTAGGAGAAAAACAAGTGTTTTCCTTCTAGTAGTGCACTATTTAAATAGCATATAAAAATATAGAAAATATATGATTGTTATATTGGAACATTTAATCTATTAACTTTGACATCATAATTTACCTGTTTCTGTATATAGCAATAAGATTTTTAGAGTCATTCATTACCATTTTCATGTTTTTTTAAGAGCTTTTATATGTTAAGCTAGACCTTACCTTTGAGAGAGTGCCATGTATTTATTATCTGGAATCAAGCTCATCTTCGTCTTAGTTGACCCGTCAGTGTACTTTGACACCAATGATTTGTTTCCCGCCCGAAGAGCCGTTGGTCCGATTTCCTCCTGTCTTGGTGGACCGTCCTTCCCTGTCCCACGTTCCTGAATTCTAAGTGTTGTAGAGCCCATGTGTGCAGTTCTGCAATCTCTTCTCTTTTTTATCTTCCCTTATTCCCTGGATTATCTGTCTTATCCAGAGTCAAGGCTTTACCATTGTGTGCTGATGCCTCCTGGATTTAAGTCTGTAGTTCTGAGGTCTTCTCCGAACTGCTGGGTAACATATTCAGTTGTCTGAATCCCATAGGATGTCTAGTGGATATTTCATACTTAACATACCCAAAACTGAGTCCTGATATCTTCCGCTGCCTCCCGGCTAAACCTACTCCTGCTTTCAGGAATTTTTATATGGATTATTCACTATAAGATTACAGTGCTTATTATTGTTCATGGCATATAGTAGATATTTAATGAGTATATATCGAATGAATACATTTTTAAATAAATTCTCTTCCTCCCTCCCTCCCTTCCTCGCTCCCTCCCGCCCTCCCTCCCTCCC
>PVLD010009217.1:0-20485 GCA_004027595.1 Dinomys branickii | reverse complement strand
ATGAATGAACTTTTAACGGAGTTATATGATTTTTAAAAATAGTTCGTTTTCATACATTTGTAGTTGTATGGGCTGTGTTAGTTTGCTATAGCTTCCGAAACAAACTTGCAGAGACTGGGTGCCGAGACAGCAGAAGCGCATTCCCTTGTAGAGCTGGAGACTAGAAGTCTGAGATCCGAGTTTCAGCAGAGCGAATACCGTCTGAGGCTCCCGCTGACTTGTAGACGGCTCTTGCCTTGGCTTCTCCTTCCGTCTTCACGTAACCTCCCCCGTCCCTGTGTCCTGCTTTTCGCCTCTAAGCTCAACAGTTTGGATTAAGGCCTCCTTATCCGAGCTCATTGCACCGTGATTACCTTTTCAGGGCCCCTATCTCCAAACACAGCCACAGCCTAAGATTTGGGGGTAAGGACTTAAAGATATAAGCTGTGAGGACACACAGCTCGGCCCGTAATACGGGATCTTATTTCAACAGTTAAACTAATTTTTATGAATTAGACCACTCACATTACAGATTCCCATTAGAGATCTAAAATAAAAACCAAGGTGTTATCAGGCCACTCAGCTGTTACTGGGTTTTGGGTTGCTCCCCTCCCCGGGATTCGATTCCAGTTTCTTGTCTCAAAGAATTGAATGAAATGAGCGAAAAGCAGTGGCAAAATTTGAAAAAGTAAAAGTGAAGAGTGAGGGCGAAACTGGCTCTGCAGAGTGCGCTTGGGCCGGGTGAAGGAGGAAAAGTGCACACTGGAGGGTGAGTTGTGGCGAGGAAAACCATGAGAGCAAGACTTTCTTGGTGTCTGTGGCCGTTTATGGTGAAAAAACTAGCAAGAACTTATACACACAGGTCCTGAGAGGCAGTGCAGGGATCCCATGTCTCAGGCTTGCCTCCGATCTAGGCGATCCTGTTGCAAACCTGCGCTAGTTCTCAGGAGGAGTCACAGGGCTTTGGGAGCAACTCTCTGCTTGTGTTCCCAGACCTTGCAGTTAACTGGGCCTGCCAGCCGGTTTTGCCACACCCTGATCTCCTGTGTCAAAGTTAGACGTGCCTGACAACACGCGCATGCTTGTTATTGTGTGCTCGCCATAGCTCAAGCATTTTAACTGAACATTTAGATAATTATCTCATTTAGTCCTTTTATTCTTTTTCTTCCCTTAGTACTGGAGATAAAACCCAGGATCTTTTCACTGAGCCATATCTCAGCCCTTTTTAAAATTAAAATAAATAAATAAATAAAACAATTTATTGATCCTGGGGCTTAAACCCAGGGTTTTGTGTGTGCAAGGTGAGTGTCCTGGCCCTGAACTGTGTCTCCATCCTCAAATTGCTTTTTATTTTGAGACAGGGTCTCTCAAAATTGCTAAACGCCCGGGCTGGGCTCCAACTTGTGATTTGTCTCCGCCTCCCTGAGTGCTGGCGTTATGGGCACATACCCCCACACCCAAATCATTCTTAAAGATGTTATCTGCATAGGTGGTTATTTACCTGTCATACATATGGTAAAAATGAGACTCAGAGAGGAGTTTTTCTTCCCGAGAGAGTTGGAAGTTAATTGGATCTATTTCTTACTATTGAATTATGGTTGTTACAGAGTAAGACATGGAACAGAACAATCTGTAGTCTCCCTGTATTTTGCTACTAGCTAAATATAGTGATTAAGCACTTGAGATGTGGCTAATGTATCTGAGAAACTGAAATTTTAATTTAAAAATTTAACTTGAATTAAATAGTCACATGTAGCTGGGCATGGTGTACACCTGTACTCTCAGCACTCTAGAGGCTGGGGCAGGAGGATTGTCAAGAGTTTGAGGCCAGTTTGGGCTACAGAGTGAGTTTAAGGCCAGCTTGAATGGTTTTTGAGATAGGAGACCTTGTCTCAAACAGACAGGAGACCATGCATCCCACATAACTAATCAGTTTCGGAATTAGTATTGGCATGATGTGAAATTGTAGTTATAGTGCTTATTTTAAATGATAGGTCAATGGTATCTCCTTCCTGATTACTTATTTTTACTAATACAGCTTCTTTTTAATTATTTACAAGAATATTTATTATATAAAGTTCACATAAGTTTCATTGTGCTAGATCTACAGTTGTATAATATGATTCTCATAAGGAAAAATGCTTTCTTTCTACTACAGAGAACTTGAGGATATTGTCTTTAGGAAGAAACAACATAAAGAACTTAAATGGACTGGTAGGTTGTTACTTCTTTTTTAAAAATACATATATTTTCTCTCATTATAAAAAGTAGAAAGCAGATGTAAAAAGCACCTATACCGCCTAATGTCTTGGTTTACTTCTTTATTTCCATTGATTTTTGTTTGTTTGTTTGTGGTACCGGGGATCGAACTCAGGACCCTGCGCTTGCTAGGCAAGCGCTTATTCCACTGAGCTATATCCCCAGCCCCTTTATTTCCGTTCATCCTCTCTGTTCTCTGTGTCTCTGTCTCTCCCCCTTTCTTCCCCCCCTTTCCCCCCCCCCGTGGTGTGGAGATTGAATCCAGGGCCTTTGAGCTGAGTTACATCCTCAGCCTGTTTATCTGTCCATTCCTTCTGAGACAGACTTGCCAAATCTCTAAGTTGCCTGAGCTGGGCTCAGACTTCCTATCCTCCTACCTCAGGGCCCCAGAGTTTTGGGGTTACAGACACTGTACCTGACCTTTTACCTTTTATTTTAGATTCTTTAATGGATATGTTGATAATGAAATTCCTACTAGATATACTGTTTGCATTCCCATTTAGCTTAATATAGCAAAATCATTCTTCTGTGTCATTCATTCAAGATTTACTCCACATACGTATATTTCCTGAATACTTACCTAAGCTTTAGAGATATGGCAGAATATAAAACAATCCTTGCTCTTATACAATTCACGTTCTCTTTAGGGGCTCTGTGCTAAAAGTTACTTGCATAATGCATCAGGTGGTGAGGAGCGCGGTGGGCACAGTAAGAGAAGACAGATGAGGGGAGGCCTCGCTGCAGAGCAGGGGTGCAGACTGCAGGGCCGCAGGGCTGACAAAGGAACAGATGCACAGGCTGAGGGAACAGCAAGTGAAAATGTCCTACACCTTGATCTGCTGGTGCTTGAGTAAGAGCAAGAGTTGACTAAGAGAGGAGCATGGTCCTTGGTGGTGTTGGACAAGGAACTGGGCATCGGGCCACACAGAACCTTACAGGCCATAATAAGATTTTAGATATTTTTCCCTCAAGTTTCTTGAGGAGCCATTGGAGGTTTTGGATCAGAGGATGTGATTTAAGTTTTTAAAATACTTGTGATTTAAAGTCATACCTCCCCACCTGCGCTGGGGATTGAACCGAGGGCTTTGTGCATGCTTAAGCCAGCATTCTCCCGCTGAGCTACCCCCCAGTCCTAAATCTCTTCATTAACGTGTCATCGGTTGGTTTTCTTCCTAGCATGTATTGTGTGTGTGTGTGTGTGTGTGTGTGTGTGTGTGTGTGTCTAAAAGCTTTACCACTTACGTATATAAACTAAAGAAAAATAAAGCTGAGGGGATATAAATGCTGCACTTCAAACAGGTTTGATAGCAGCTGAATTACTCATCTGTTTGACGTCTTCCTCTCAGCATGATTTAAACAGCTGAATCAATAAATTACAAACGATTACTATAACGTGTGAAACATGAAATCTTAAACGTAAGAAAAGGGTTTATCTAAACCACTTAGGAAAGCATTAGGGTACCCAGAGGCCCGTTTGTGTATGTGGTCTAGCTGCCGCCTTCCTTTCTGGTCTTACTTCGCAGGGCCCTACTCCGAGTTAGTAGTTACTAGCCACTGGCCTTGTTTCTCCTCCTTGACTGTACCAAGTCCATTCCTACCTAAGGGTCTTTGTACTTGCTTTTCCCTGGGCTTTAAACACTCTGTTCCCATGGGTTTCCACCGCACTGGTTCCTCCTCACCCTTTACGTCTCACTCAGAGGTCCCTGACAGGTGACCTGCCCCTGCCTCCCCGTATCTATAGCAGCCCTGCAGGCAGCAGCTCTTCCCTCTTACAGTTGCATGTTGTCATCTTATCAGTATTCTCTCTCTCTCATATGCCCCCCACCTTACCCCCACAAATCCTAATGATGACATCAGTTTTGTTCGTCAGCTTCTACAACAGCGCTTTATAAATAAGTATTGAGTCAATTTTTTTTTGGTATTGGGAATCAAACTCACAACCTCATGCTTGCCAGGCAGATGCTGTGCTGCTGAGCTATATCCCTGGCCCTTGAGTCAATGTATTATTACTAATTATAAAACTATTAAGTTAAAATTTTAATTCTAAAAATAATAAATGTTCATTGTTAAAAGAAGCAATTCAACCAGGTATGGTGACGCACGCCTATAATCCCAGCACTTGGGAGGCTAAGGCAAGAGGATCATTGGAGTTGGAGGCCAGCCTGGGCTACAAAGTGAGCTCAAGGCCAGCCTGAACTGCATAGCAAGACCCTGTCTCAAAAAGAGTTAAAAAAAAAAAAGCAATTCATAAATATATGAAATATAATATGAAAAGCTAGCTGGGAATGGTGGCACACACCAGTAATCCCAGCACTCAAGAAGCTGAGACAGGAAGATTATCACAAGTTCAAGGCCAGACTGAACTACATAGTGAGACCCTGTCACACACAAAAAAAGTCTTATCCTTCCTGCCTACCCCCAATTCCATATGTACCAGAAATGAAATTGTTTTGTACACTTTAGATTTTTTCTGTGCACATGAAAATAAATAGATATTTGTATGTGGGCATGTCCACATATATATATATTTTTATATGTGTTGCATTTTTGTACTGATAATATACAAGGCATATTTTTCTCTAATTTTCTTTTTTCATTCATCAATATATCAAGAACATTATTCCATGTCAATACATGCAGATCTAATGCATTCTTTTTTTTTTTTTTTTTTAGTACTGGGGATTGAACTCAGGGCTTTGTGCTTGCCAGGCTGGCACTTATATCACTGAGCTATTTCCCCAGCCCTATAGTGCATTCTTCTTTAAATAGCTATGTAGTTTTCCGTAATACCAGTATACAAAAATGTGTTTAATTGTTTATAAGGAGCCCTCCCCAGCCCTTCTCTCGGCCCAAGAAATTTGTGTTTGGAATCCCATGAAAAGTTACTGGACTCTAGTGAGTTAGTCCCGATCTACCACTTGCGGGGCAACCCGTGGTGAGGATAGACGCTAAGGCCTGTTTGCTGTTGTGGGGAGTCAAGGGGCCCTAAACCCAGTTATGATGCCGGCTATCTGGAACAAAAGCCTCAATCCAAGGCCAAACCCAGGTTTTAATTTGTAAAGAAAGGCGTGGCTTGAGGGTGAATGGCCAGAAGTAGGTGAGCGATGTGAGCTGGGCTAGGCAGGAGGCCTGAAATCACCTCTGCAATATGCAGAGGATGTGCGGAAAGAGCAATCTGCATAAGACAACTGAGATAGTATCTAATGTTTTGGGGTCTGTGTTCAGCTCTGATGTGGAATCTTTTATGCCCTGAGAAGTTACAGCCTCTTATCTTGAGGCTCCATCCCGCCCAGCTCACACATGGGAGCTGGGGAGAGACACGCTGCCCTGCCGCCTTGCTTCAAGGACCACACATCAGCACCTCGGCTGGACCCATATGCATTGCTTAAAGCCAGATGAGGGGAAAGGGAGAAGTCCTGGCCAGCTCTGCACACATCAACACATGGAAATAGGGCCAGGCTCAGCCACAAAGCAGACAATTGCTTCTCCTTCAGGGAGAGTCGCCCAGGTGTCCTCCAGGATGTTCATGCATCACTCAGTGGTGTAGATGTCCTCTGAGAAATTCATCATTTGCTTGTGAGAGCATCATAGAGCATACTTACACAAACCTAGAAATTGACGCACTTAGGGCTGGGGTGAACGTTGTCCTACGCACAGCTCTTCATTAACTGAAACATTACGTGCCATGTGACATAGTCCTGTACTGCTGGGCACTTGGATTATTTTCTGAATGTTTTGGTTGGTTTGGTTTTTTAAAAATCAGGTGACTCCTTTGCATCTGTATCCTTCAGCAGTTCCTTAAATGTTTACATAGAGTAAAAGTAGAAATGCTGATGATCACTCAGTGCATTTCAGTTTTTGATAGGTACCACCTTGTACCCACAAGGCTCGTACGGTCTGTGTGGCTTGGCCCCCCGGGGGCCTTGTGCCCCGGTAGGCAAGGCTGGTAAAGCTAACTGAATCTGAGCTCAATGTGGTGTCAGGAAAAGGGCTGGTCAGAGAAGGCGGGGCACTGGGGGCTGTTCTATCCTATCTAAAATTGGTATCATTTTATTTTTTTTTATTTTTATTTTTTTCCGGTACCGGGGATCGAACTCAGGACCTTGCACTTGCCAGGCAAGGGCTTATGCCACTGAGCTATACCCCCAGCCCCCAATTGGTATCATTTTAAAGAAGACTTTATTTTGGTAAATCATTAAAAGAACAAATTCAGCACACTGGCCATTTGGAAAAATTAACAAATTAGCTATGTGAAATTAACCAGGAGTCTTTACCTGTACATATAAAATGACACTGAGCAAATGGCAGAACCCAGAATTAAGCCTAAATCTTTTCAATCTTCCTTTGGTGCTAGAGATTGAGCCTAGGGCCAGTGCCTGCTAGGCATGCAGTGTTCCCCAAAGATCAGTATTTAATTAGGGTTTTGTTCTGCTACCTCACGAAGTATAGACTAGAAACATGAGTAGGGTGAGGATCTAGGTCAGTGAAAATGTATTCATAAAATTTAAACTGCTGAAGACTGAGTCTCCCCTGGAGATCGGTAGGTGGAGACGGGCACACAGGTCGGCGTAGACACTAATTACCACGTGCGGAGCTGTCCTAACACTGCTCGAGAGCGCTTGGCTAAATTACCGGTGTCTGATGTACGATGCCAGACAGACTGGTTTTAAAGTTTCTTTATTTGCAAGCATCGTATCTTCTATTTGGAAAGCAGAAGCTAAGATGAATGGCTGGAGCTGGGAGGACACACGGCTGACTCAGATCGTGCCGCTCTCGAATTTCCCCTGTTCCACCATTGCGGAAAATGCATTCAGGGTCTGAGCCCAGGGGCGTTATTCTCTCCGTAAGCATTAAAAGTGCAAAAATAAACACAAATAATGTGTGCAGTTACCAGGACGTAGACTGGGGCTCACCTTCTAGATGTTACTACGTGCGTGTTGATAAACTGGGAGGAGAGGGGAAGAGGTGATTGAGCATCCAATTGATCCTGCCTAGGACTTTTTATGTTTTTTTAGAAAAAAAATCACTACATTTGTCTAATGTCGATAAAAGAAAATTTTTTGACAATTATTGATTATATATAAAATTTAAGAGGCAGGATGATATAACCTTTATACTATAATAGAAAGTCTTTACTAATATTTAGTAGTTATATTGATTTAATAATATAATAGAAAGATTAAATATATATATCAAAAAGATAAGATGGATTGCTGGACGGTGGGACGGGTAGATGGGCAGGCCTGGCAGGACAAACATAGCAAACCATATGGGCATTTAATATAAAGTTATTTTTTATGTTTAAACTTTCCTATAATAAATTTTGAGAAAGCCCTGAATTTTAAACTTAGCTATAATACTTATTATTAATGTGCAGTTTTATAAAAAGCCCTAACCTGGGCGTGTGGTGCCCGCCAGTAACCCCGACGCAGGAGGACTGCAGTGAGTTTGAAGGCAGCTCGGGCTGCATAGCGAGAAGTGTCTCAAAATAAATACATAAGCCCTAAAGTCTCTCTTATAATAGAAATCAAACAGCTTATCTATGGTAAATGTAAAGACCACATGATAAGCTGGGGATGTTGGTATATTCTTGTAATCTCACTGCTCAGGGAATCTGAAGCAGGAAGATTTCAAATTCAAGCCTGGCCTGGCGGCTTAGTGACCTAGCGAGACCTTGTCTCCAAAGTAAAACTTTCTTGAAAGGGCAGGGACTGAAGCTCAGTGTGAAGGCCCTGGGTCACCCCCTAGTCCTGCAGGGGGGAAGCCACAACAATATGCATAATCAGCAGGGTAGTAATTAGAAGCCGAGCATCCAATAAGAATGACACTATGGTGGTGCTGTTCTTTCTCCGCTGGCTAATCGCATAGCTATTCTTGGTAAGGAACGTTTTGTGAAGTTTTGCCCAGTGAAACAATCAGAATAGGAAGAGGGAAAGAGCGTGTTCTGTTTCATTCCCTTAACGGGAAGAAACTTCTGCATAAAGTCAGCTCTCCTACAAATGGATAGGCAGGTCTTAGTCTTTCTTCTTTGAAAGCCGGTGTCTATGTTTCTGAGGAGGGTGACAGAAGGGAAAGGTTAAACATAAGCATGTGAATTACATTGCTTTCTTTTACAGGAAGCTGTAGGGGACACCTTAGAAGAACTGTGGATCTCCTACAATTTTATCGAAAAGTTGAAAGGGATCCATGTCATGAAAAAACTGAAGATTCTCTACATGTCTAATAACCTGGTGAAAGACTGGGGTGAGTGACGAGCAACCCCTTCCTGATGGCCTGCTGGTCCGCCGCATGTTTCTAAAATACCTCTGGCCCGAGAGAGGAGATATAAAGTGGAAACATTTATTTCTAAGCACGGAGAGAAATGGCTATAGAATTTCTTTTTTTTTTTTACAGAAACAGTACAGGAAGCCGGTGTGGTGGTACACGCCTGTAATCCCAGCACTTGGGAGGCTGAGGCAGGAGGGTTGTTGTGAGTTCGAGACCAGCCTGGGCTACAAAGTGAGCTCAAGGCCAGCCTGAACTGCATAGCGAGACCCTGTCTCAAAAAGACGAAAAAAAAAAAAAAAAGAGAGAGAAAAGAAACAGCATAGGAATTCCTAAACTTCAGGCAGGGTCTCTTTTTTTTGATACTGGAAATTGAACTCAAGACCTTGTGCTTGCCAGGCAGATGCTGTGCCACTGAGCTCTACCCCTGGCAGGATTCCTAAATTTTAAATGAATGAAATATATATTTCCGTTTTTACTGAGAGCTAATATAATTAGGTAGGTCCTTGTCCTATTAGTCAAAGGCTAAAGGACTCAGTTTAAATCTAGTAGTTCTTGAGTGGAAGGCTTATTTGCTGTCTATATTGCTTTGCTTTTGTGTCGCATATTATTAATTGAGCGTGTATGAAAGCCCTGTTGTGTGCATGGCGGGTGCCAGAACCTTGGTATACATAATGGGATAGAACTGTCCCTGCCCTCAAGGAGTACACAGCTGAGTGGGGAAAATTCACTGATAAGCTAATAATGGTAACGTTTTATGATAGGTTCTGCAATAATGATTTGAATGAGTTGCTTTAAGAATTTGAGGATAAAGGTGTTGGTCTAAGATCCCAAGAGCGAGGTACCCACAGATGAATAAGAAAGTGAGAGGAAAAGGAAATACAAGAGACACAAAGTTCTGGGATTCGGGGCTATGGCCTCGGTGCTGCAGCCCCAAATACCAGTCTCAGTCAGCTTCTACTGAGAAGGCACCAAGGGCGTAGCCAGTACAAATGGGTGGTTACCAAATGTTTAGCAAGGGTAATTAAAGGAGTATCCTTCTCTACATGTGATCCAGCACACACCAGTAATCCCAGTACTCAAGGGGCTGAGACCGGAGGATTGTAAATTCAAGGCTAATCCAGGCTGTAAATTGAAGTCTTATCTTAAGAAACTGTTAAGTCTTATCTTAAGAAACAAATAACAAATCCTGTGTCCTCAATGCATTCTAATCAAAGAATGTCCTCCACATAAAGGCTGGGCAAGGTGGTGCACGCCTGTAATCCCAGCACTCAGGAAGCTCAGGCAGGAGGATCACTTCGAGTTCCAGGCCAGCCTGGGTTACAAAGTGAGCTCAAGGCCAGCCTGAGCTGCATAGTGAAACCCTGTCTCAAAAAGACAAAAAAAAAGAGAGAGAGAATTTGAGGATGAAGGATTAGAGACAATCAGTTTAGCTCAGCCTACACCGATGCAACACAGCAAAGAGAACATTTGTTGCTGTACATCGGCTAGTCCTTTTCAACCCTGACCCTCGTCTCCTCTTTCCTGCCCTCCTTAGGCTAGCTGTTAAAGGTAGGAGAGAAAGATTTTTCCCCTCCCATTCCATAATGTCCTTAGACAATAACTTCTATAGTAAAATTTCCCTAACCTTCTTCAAAATCTTAAACAATTAGTTGTCCTGAACAATCACAAATTGAGAGTAGTGATTTTGAATTCAATCTCCAAAATTGTAACAGTAAAACTTACCATCTTAACGTGCAAAGCATTCTTGGTTCTCACAGCTGAGTTTGTGAAGCTGACAGACCTGCCTTGCCTGGAAGACCTGGTGTTTGTCGGCAATCCCCTGGAGGAGAAGCACACTGCCGAGGGCACTTGGATCGAGGAGGCCACCAAGAGAGTGCCCAAGCTAAAAAAGCTGGACGGTGAGAGCCCTGGAGGGGGCTTGTTACAGGGTGGGTTTGGGCGTGAGGTCGTGAGCGGGTAAAACCCAAGGGAAGCTGTGCTGCCCAGCCCCCAAAGACCATTTCTATGCATATGAAATGTGATGGTCCAGGTTATGCCAGGGTGGGATGAAGAACTCCTAGGATGTTTAGGCTGATACAAGATCATTCTTATATCAGGATCTCACAGAAAAAATCTAAGGCTTATTCTCAATTACAGAACATTTTGTGGAACAGTTAGACATAAATGATAAGTAGTTTCTTTCTCATAGTTGGATCAAAACTAGCTGTAGCTCACACCCCTGCTCCTCATTTTAGCTCCCAGCCACGGAGATTCCTGTTAATGTCACTTGCTACCTCTGACTCACCGGCTTGTGTCCTAGCTTCACCACTTAAGAGTCCCTGTGACATTGTGCTAGTTAGTTAATCTCACCAAACCTTGTCTATTTGTAATATAAAAGCTGGAGATGGTAACAGTATTATGAGGAATCATTTTAGTGCTCTTACGAGAATAAAATGAAATAATCTTTGTTTAATATCATGCTTATAAAATCTTTTAGCATTTTAAAATTTAACGTGTTAATTAGCCAAGAGCTCAAATGTATGATAAATATTTTAGTATAAGTTAACTTTGTTTTCACTTTGATCACCACCTCCCTTATTTAATTCAGCTGGCTGCTGAGAAGTTTAGTCTGACACTCTTAAGGTCTCCCCTGGGATTGTGCCATCATTCTAGGACCAGGTCACAGGGGGACACCCTCTGGTCTGAAGTCCGCTGACCTCACAGGTCATCACTGAAAAATCTGCAGTCTCCATTCCCAAGCCCCGTCAGGACTCATCCTCCCTGCACCCCACCGTAAACACCGTCACTACCTTTGAGTTACACAGCAGTGTATTTTTGAGGATGAAATCTTTGGTAGCCATCGGATTATCTCCTTCCAAAATGCTACAGACATTACCTCCTCCCTGTGGTGCTATCAGGAAGTGCAGCCAGGATTCCTACTGTTCCGGAACCCCCAGGAAATTTCTTTCTGGTCTGGGAAGGCTCACCATCCCCACCTTCTCCACATTGTTCTGTCTTCTTACATAGAATATTCTCAGTGTCTTAAGATTTTCAGAGATTTAAAAAAAAAATGCAAAGATTTTCAGAGACAGAAGCCAGTTAAGTCTTTGGTCTGTGTCTACTTCCCACCCCGTCCCAGAAACAATCATGCATGGAACCAACTAGGCTGACCCAATGGGAGGAAGGAGGATACTTAGAACAAACAAGCCGGGCATGGCAGCACACGCCTGTAATCCCAGCACTTGGGAGGCTGAGGTAGGAGGATTGTTGTGAGTTCAAGACCAGTCTGGATTACAAAGTGAACTCAAGGCCGGCCTGAACTGCATAATGAGACCCTGTCTCAGAAGACACATACACATACACACACACACACACACACACACACACACACACACAATGTCCAACACATGATGATGCTGACGACGATGACAGTTCAAAGCGTGTTTCCTTACTGTCTTCATCATCACACTCATGCCGAGAGTCACACAGTTTTTCCATCAAAAGACCTAGTCGTCATTCATAGTTTTTCTCAAGCTTTTCCTCTTCCTAGCCACCCTGCTTCTCTGGTTCTACTCTTTCCGTCCTATTCTGTGTCTCTTCATCCCTCCCCTACTACAGTCTCAGTGCTCCAACCTTGTATCCACCCACCTTCCTACAGGCGTAGTTCTTAATTGGTGCCGCATCCCTGGGGGCGGGACAGACACAGCCCAAGTCTCTGCGGGGAGAAGGAAGGCTCCGTGGACGTTGAAAACATTTTACCGGTGATACTAATATGCCTCCTTAGGGAGAGAGAAGCTCATTCTGTCCTCAGACTGGGAGTTAATTGCTCTAATAAGTCCTTAACTAACACTTTTCCTTTACAAAAAAATTAGCTTGAGGTATAACTGATATATAATCAACCGTATATATTTAAGTGTGCAATCTGGTAAGTTTGGACAGGTGCCTATGCGTGAGAAACCATTATAGTCAAGCCAGCGGACGTGCGCCTCGTTCCCCAAAGCGCGTCTGTGCCTCTAGGGTCCCTCACCCCCGCCGTCTCCACCCCCTTCCGCAGAGTTCGCTCTTCTGCTGTCTGTAGCCGTTGTATTCTCTAGAGTTTTATGTAAACTGAATGCGCAGAACGTTTCTCCCCTCAAGATACACAGTGAAGGGTAAGGAGAGACAGCGGGGCGCCTCTTCGCAGCAGGGCTTACAGGCATAATCAGGAAGAGGCGAGCGGCCTCTAAGATGCTAATAATGTGCTGTTTCCTAAATTGAGTCGTGAATATACAAGTTTGGTTCTTTAAATGATTTATACCGTATTTGGGTGGGTGAATAACCCCTTTCTATTGAAAGAAAAAGAAGCCTGGGGGTGTAGGTCCATGGTAGAGTATGTGCTTGGCATACCCACGGTCCTGGGCTTAATCCTCAGCACCAAAAAGGAAAGAAACGGGGCTGGGGATAAGGCTCAGTGGAATAAGTGCTTGCCTGGCAAGCACAAGGTCCTGAGTTCGATCCCCAGTACCGCAAAAAAAAAAAGAAAGAAACAAAGAGACTGTAGGTGTGCCTAACGTCCTCCTTTTCTGCGGGCACACACAGGCGCCTTCATTTACAGGTCTGCAGTTAGGGAGCTGTATGTGCATAAGCATTTATATTAATTCACAAGTGAATTAAACCTGAGAACCTTTCTAGTGAATTTGAAATTTAAGAGAATATTTTGTGAAACTATTTTATTATGTCACATTTCACAGCCTCTCAGGGCTTCTTAGGTTAATAAGGAAATATTTTTATTTAGAGTTAACAACCTGTTGAGAATAAACAAAAAATTTTCTTTTTCATTTTAGGTACTCCAGTAATTAAACAGGATGAAGAAGAAGAAAATTAACACCATATTTTCTTCTTTGTGTTAATTTATTTAAATGTCATGAGAACAGTAGATAAGTTTGTAAAATTCTCTATTTTAAAGATGCTGTGTGGGACAGAAAGTTCTTAAAAGAAACCCCTCTCCCAGTGCTCTCTAACCTGCCCCGCGTCCCTCCCCAAAGCCACTAACACCAGCTTTATGCGGCCTCGTGCTCTTTGGAAACTATGACTTTGCAGTTTCTCTTCATTCCCCATCGTTGAAGTGTGCAGACCAATCATTTTAAGAGCAAAGGAACAAACACTGTTTATTCAGTTTGCTTAGTCATTTTTAGGCCAGGCATTTTAAAAGACATACTCGTGAGTCTGCAGAAGGTCCCTCTCCTTGTGCCTCAGAAGCACAAACGTATCGTGCTGTTGGTCCTGAAGGGAGCGTAGCGGTGGAAACAGTACCTCTCAGAGATACGTACAGCAGCGGTCCTGGAACCCAGACTCTAAAGCCCAGCTGGAGAAGGCTGTGGTGTACAAAGGAAGAATTAGTATCTCGGAGGCCTTCTAGCCCACCTTGTATTTATTTATTTGCTTTTCAAAAAAATGTGTAGATTGTCAACTGGAATTTAGGTTGTGTTTACATGTGTGGCCACTTGAGTCAGTCTGTATGTATAGTCGGTCATTCTGTGACCCAGGTCAGCGGTGAAAGTGACCATCATGGCCCTCCTCTGGCCGATCGCATGGCCGTGTTACTCATGCGGTCCTGGCCCGAAGCACAGGCTTGTGGTTTATAGCTCCTTGTAGTTTAAAGTCGTAGCTCTGGACTAATCATCAACCACTGAGAGGCATAACAATTTGCCCCAGTGATTTGGCTTCCTGATCCTCATTATTAAGGTTAGAAGGGTACAGACTGAAGAGTGAACGTGGTACTTTTCGATAAATGAAGGTTGCGTTCCAATATATATATATATATATTTCAAAGCATTTTTTTTTGAGAAGTTCTAAGCGGAACAGCTCAGAAAGTGTGTTGTGTAAGTGGCTGTGGGGGAGAGAAGAGATGTTTCAGTGTGGGATCCCGGCAAATGGCTGTGTGTGTGAGAATTGCCTCCTGTGTGAAGCACTGGAGATGATTTAACTTCTGAATGGCAAAGCAATAGTTAGACACAGAGGTTAGAATTTATCATGAAGGAAAAATTTTTTTCTGGAAACTGCAAGATCAGTAATGAAGTCCAGAGCAGGTCATGAGTGAGTCACTGAAGGACTGCGGAAGGGCAGGAGCCTCCTGCCAAGTCGTGCCTAGAGTCTCTTATCAGAGACAATCGATTCTTATTTCCCCATCTTATGAAAGAGGGGAGAATCGATTTATAAAAGTCATTGCATAAGTAGCCCTACGTTTCAGAAATCTATAGCTATCACGTAAGAATCACTTGATTTCTCTAAGAGTCATCCTGATCAAAAGAGACCACCGCTTTGACAATCAGCTCTACACCCAAACAAGAACGCTTCGCCTGACCGTCGCGCTTCCCTTCACCCTGGCAGGAAGAGGCCTTTTCCCTGACTGACTTCACATTCGAAGCCCTCAGCGTTTCTGTGGTGAACCATAGGCAGTGAGCCTCGGCGCTCCCTGGTGATGTTCCAGGCCCGCAGGCGGAGTGGGAAGGTGATCTTGTAGTTTGCGCCTCAGCCTGTAGGCAGGCTTGGAACCGTATTGCTACATGTGGGCATATTTCTAAGAGTTATGCTGGAACTGAATATTACAGAAAATGATGACTTTGTATTGAATTTATTTATGAAATAGTTTACAGTTTTAGTGTTTGATTTTTCTGAATTTCTGTAATGTAGACGTTAACTTTCTCTTCTTATTGTCTTTTCATCCCTGGTGGTTCTCAGAAAAAGGTGTTTTCTATGTCTGTTTTACACAAAATTTACATTCAGCTACATTCAACAAACATTTGGATGGCTTCTGTGGATCCCTGTTCCTGCAATGACAGCCAGAATCTGTGCAAGCAGGAAATGTGGCTGGGCTACCTGGAGAAGCTGAGCACAGGCTCTCGATCGCTCTCCCTCGTCCTCTCCCACCGCACACGGAGCGTCAATGCGGCACCTCTGCTGTGTGTCTGAAACCCCACCCGACCTCCTCGCTGTGGGTGCCTGGGCTCCTGTGTTAGGGGATCATCGGAACTCCTTCTCCTTTTCCTTCCTGTATTGGGGATTGAACCCAGGGTCTTTGCACTGAGCTACACCCCCGGCCCTTTTATACTTTGAGACAGGATCTCAAACGAAGTTGGCTAGGCTGGGCTCGAACTTGCAGCCCTCCTCCTCTAGGCCGCAGAGTGCCGAGATCACAGGTCGCACCACCTTACTTCTATTCTTGTAAATGTCAGTAGAGCTCTGGCACCAGCCCAGTATTTTAATTTTTCACAGTCAATTTGATTTTCATCTACCAAGGAATTCAACTTTTTCTGTGTTCTCTAATTCTAAGCCTCTGGCCATATTATCTAACCAGGCTTGAAAGATTTTTATGTTCTGTTTGTAGGATTTTGTTCCCTTAAACCAGAGGTTCTCGGCATCAGCACTGTTTACATCCTGGGCTACAGGACTCACCCCAGTGAGAGACTGTCCTGTGCAGTGTGTGTAGCAGCGTCCCTGACCTCCACACAGAAGTGCCGGCAGCTGCTCCTGCCCAGTTACAGCGACCACCGGTGTCCCCAGACACTGCCCTCTTACCCCTGTGGCAAAGAGTGGAGCAGACTCTCCTCTGCTTACAAGCCAGTGCTTTTCGGCCCCGGGTTCCTTTTGTCCCGTGTCCGTCTGTTCTCACTGCAAAGCCCCGTGCCCTTGGAGCTGTGTGAGAGGAGGTGATGGAATTGTAATCGTGGATGGAAGGATTGGTCCGAGGTGTTCTTTTTTGTAACACTAATTTTCATAAGTTTCATATAGTATTAGAAACTCAGGGCTAGAAGCTTAAGCTTTTATTTTTTTTTTTTAAGCAGGGTCTCAGATTTTCTTTCTTACCATCCTTGCTTCTCTTAGGACAATGTTTATTAACCTACCTCTCTGTTACTATCAACAGAATTCAACCGTATGGTAGATTTTGCTTTGTCTCTAAAATTTAGTATTTTTAAACATACTTCAGAAAGTGGGTCATCATCATTCATTACCTAATATGCAAACTTTCGCAGACTGTGGGTATCATTAAATATAGAAAAATACTATGTAAAATGTATCATGTATAAAAGCTAGCTGAGGTAGACACTCACGCTGAGTGTGGTCAGAACGGTGCCTGTCTCTGTAACTGCTCAGGAGGTGGCATGGCTCCTGACGCCACCATGTGTGAGGAGCGTGTGGAGCACTGAAGTGTGGGTCCCGTGTGGGATGTTTTGCTTGAGCAGGTGCTTTTGACTCTCTTTGTCAGTGAGTTCAAAACAGAATGAGGAGAGATGGAAACTGAATTGTGACTGTTGACTTATCCTCAAAGTCGGCGATACGCTGAGTTGGAACCTTCCGCTTGGGTTTTCCTAACGGCTAAATGGAAAAGCAGAGGCCCAGCCCGGAAAGGCTGAACCTAGCCGTTCACGTCAGGCAGCTGTAGGAGGGATCACAGCATCTGTCGTGAGTAGTCAGTGTCTCTGAGCGCAGTCAGATCTTTGGTTCCTAAGACCTTATACTTCGTAAGTATTGGTAAAGGGAGGAAACTGTGAAAACTCAAGTTGTCCTTTGCCAGGAGTTCATCCCTTTGGCACACATGTTCTTCAGCATGTCTGTAAGGGACGAAACCGAGTCGGCGCTTCCGACACAGCTCGCCTGCCTGCTCCTTTCTTTTTACTTTAGCATGTCGTGCTGTTTCCGTTTGTGAAACTATGAAACAGGTGAGACTTAAACCATGAAGGCCACACTTTAAAATCGCTGAGCTTTTAGAAATACCGTATCAACCTATCTATCCTACCTTCTATTAATGGGTGACTGCAAAAGAAGAAAACAAAGGAAAAACTAGACTCTGCTTCTGACCTAGAAAATAAGCTCGATGCTTGACACTTAGAGAAGTCCTAGGTGGGTTCTAGGTTGTCCCCACATTGGGCAGGTTAGACGGGAGCCGGCCAACCAAGTTACAATCCAGCACATTGAATAGGGGTGGGGGGAGAGTAAACTATTTTTCAGGAGATTTGCACTTTAAAATTCTGAACTGGATGTTTGTGGAAAGTACTTCCAAAGAGCAGATGGATAAACACCCAGCCTGCACCCTGGAGCACTCTAAGTCAACAAGTCCTGGTTTCCCTGCTCGAGTCACCTTCGATATCTGCTGTATCCACACCGTCGCTCTGGAGGGTGTATCAAGTAATTCTCCTACTCAGACACTTTGTGAGTCTTCTTCCCAAACCCAGATTTTTACAACGAATTTAGACGTTGTCTACATTTGGTTGTTGCTGACTTGCATTGGTTGGGAGCGCTTTGCTTCTCTGATCAGGAGGAAGCGGCTGCCTCCGAGCGCTGCTGCCTACAATGCTCGCTCCCGTCAAGACTGGTGGGCAGACGCAGGAGAGAGCGTGTTTCTATCTCCACCTGCTTCACCCAGACAGCCAGTGCGATCATGTGTTTCACTGCAGGATCTTTGGCTTTTAGAACCATTTCCATTCCAAAGAGCATTTTAACATCTATTAATACTTTGGTAATAACCTTTTATACACAGGAATTTTGTAGCATGACTTTATGACTAAAGTTATTGTGTGTTAAATTATTTAGAAATATTGAGTTGCTGAATGTTATTTTGTGAGACGTTTTAAAATAGTAATAAATCGTGTTATTTTATAAGAAAAGGACATCTGTGTCTTTTTTGTTACATGATCATTAGTTTTAACTAACGTACAGCAAATATGGGAACTTCCAGGAATACCCAGTTCCAAAGAAATTCCGCCTTCGGGTAGCGGGGGAGGGAGAGGGAGAGGAGTGCGCAGGCGCCAGAGCTCCGAAGCAGGCGGGCGTGAGCTCCGTCTAGGCAGAGCAGGGGTTCCCAGGTCGCCTATCTGGGCCATCTAGACTTTTTTTTCAGTAGTAGTTTACTACCAGTGATAGCACCCTTTCCCACGTTATTAGCTTTCTAAACCTTTTCAAATTAGTTGGCTCCTAGACTCTGTACGGACAGCACGTTACTGCTGCATCTGACCATTCCTAGTGCTCAGCTTACTTCCAGGGCGCACAGAGCAAATGCTGGCTGACAGGCCCTTGAGATGAGAAACAAGAGTAACCCAGCAATATCAGCAACATCACTTTGCCAGCACACACTGTGCGATCAGCCAAAGTGGAATTCCGATCACAGAATAGGCCCACGATGCGGTTGCCACTCTATCCCACAAGTATATGTAGACACCTTGTTTGCTGCCAGCCTTCCTTAAAAAGCATAATTTTTAATTCTGAGATTATAAAGGAAAGCCCTAATCCAGATCATAAATAGCTCAGTTATTTTTAGTTCATTATATCTTAGAACAAAGGATGGGCATCTAGAATCCTAACATAGTTCTTTGTCATAGGTATGTACGGTGTTAAATGTATGTGTGCATGTATAGATATACACAATTGTTATAATGTAAGCTGTGAAAGACTTCTTCCCAGGATGCAATCAGTGCTGCAGCTATAAAAAGGTTTAGGACTCGGTATCAAGCTCAGGAGTAAAAAACTTGCCTAGTTGCCTAGTGTGCGTGAAGCCCTGGGTTTGATCCCCAGCACCCTGGGGGCGGGTGTATCTCTAGTACCTAGGAGGCCTAATATATTGGGTAAAAAGAAGGAAGCACCCCTACTTGTTATGCATATGGGTTGCTGGAGTGGCTGGCTGGCATGCTGTTACGGAGGGCTGTGTGCAGCGAGGGACAGAATACCTGTGGGGTTGGGATGCTGGTGCAGTGCTCTTTCTTGTTCAGTGGGAGGACTGTGCTTGTATGGGGGCTGCGTAAATGCATGAAGACAGAAGTGCAAAGTGAGGGAGGGGTATGTGTGTACCTGATGCCAGTGGGACTTAGGGATCTGCTGGGCCAGGGACAGGGCCATGTATGTCTGAGGGAGAAGTAAAGGTATCCATGTCCACTGGAAAAACACATACCGATATTAGCCTTTATATATTCTGTATTGCCTGTCCTAGGAGGCAGCTACAATTTTAAAACTGTAAGGGAAACCACACAGAAACAACATTCACACAGCTACCTCTGGTATTGACTAAGGCTCTCAAGGGTGGACAGCCGCAGTCGCCCATTCTCTCTACAGCTAAATATGTTTTAAAGTTTTACCCTTTTGATATTTTCTTGGTATAAAATGGCTTCTGTAAAACAAAACTCATGGCGGTTGGCAGCGGCAGGCAGCAGGCCACGCTCAGTCAGTCTGCAGCATGGGCCTGGTGGCCTCCGCAGTGGTGGTGGCGGTGGCGGGGAAGATGCTGCAGTCCCTGGCCGGCAGCTCGTGCGTGCGCCTGGTGGAGCAGCACCGCTCGACCTGGTGCTTCGACCTGCTGGTGCTCAGCTGCCCGCTCTACCTGGTCTTCGGCACTGTGGTCTTCTCCTCCATGGAGCTACCCTACGAGGATCTGCCGCCCCAGGAACTGCGCAAGCTCAAGCAGTGCTTCCTGGAGGAGCACGAGTGCCTATCAGAGCTGCAGCTCAAGCAGTTCCTGGGCCTGGTGCTGGAGGCCAGCAACTACGGTGTGTCAGTGCTCAGCAACACCTCAGGCAACTGGAACTGGGACTGCATCTTGGCACTCTTCGCCAGCACTGCGCTGCCCACCACAGTATTCATCAGGGCTGAAAGCTCCCACAAGATACATTAAGTTGGAGACTTCCAAGAAGATGGTGACCGGGTAAGCAGCAGAGAAAGATCCTCCTGGAGGATCATTACCTACACACTGGAATATAGCAACATGAGAAAGACAAAAAGGAGAGAAGTGGGTCCCCTGGACCCAGGAAGGATCTGAAATAAGAATTAAAGCTCTCAGACTTCCGGGAAGATGGCGACCGGGTAGGCAGCAGAGAGAGAACCTCCCAGAGGATTACCACCCAGACAATGGAATATAGCAATATGAAGACAGAAAGGAGAGAGGTGTGTACCCTGAACCCAAGAAGGATCTGAAATGGGAACTGAAGCCCTAGGAAAGACCAAGCAAAACCTCTCCTGGAGGAAAGGATCAGAGGGC
>PVLD010009216.1:0-78383 GCA_004027595.1 Dinomys branickii | reverse complement strand
AAATAAAAAAAAAAAAGTGAATTCATCAGCTGGTGGCCATTACATATTCTGACTATAACTCTCATGAGCAGCATGTTCTGTCTTGAGCCCACAATTGCCTGCTGGCCTGCTCTCTCTTCTTGACACTCCTGGGAACACATGAAAGAATGGAATGGGTAGACTATTGCCATATAACAAGCAAAGGAGTCTAAGTAAGGAAAACACAGGGCATGCATTAGTTCATAAATAACCGAGGGATGGAGATGTTCTCTGCCACAAATGTTACAGGCCATTGTGGCCTTTTACTGCATTCAAAGTGGTGGATAAGCTGACTTTTCTTATCCAGTCCTCATTTTCACCCACCTTGTGTTAGTTAATTTTCTCATTGCTGAGACAAAATATCCAATACCCACGCAATAAGGAAGGAAAGGTTTACGTGGCTTACAGTTTGTAGAGGTTTCATTCCATAATCTGCTGGTTTTAAGGCAGGGTAGCAGGGCAGACACGCATTGCAGAGAAGAAATAGTTTGTAGTGGGCAGAAGGTAACAAAGAATCCTGACTTGCAATATGGGAATCATGATATCTACAACTCATATTGTAACACATGTAAAAAAGAAATGATGTATGTGCAAAAGTATACCATCTAACCCACAAAAAATGCTCAATAAATGAAAGCTGTTTCAAAAAATTAACTAATAAATTCCAAAGTAGTTAAAGAAATATCACAATGTCTAACTATAGTCATAAAGAATGAATATAATGAGTAATCTTCCTTGAGGAGAACTCAAGGGTGTGTTATGACTTGTGTCTAGATGTCTTCCCAAAGCCTCATGCTGTCATAGGTGGGAATTTTTCAGAGGTAGCTGATGTAGAGTGTGTGATGTTGGAATAGATTCGTGGTACAATGATATGATCAAGGGCCGTAGGATGAAGGGTGCAATTCTGCCTGCCCTAAGGAGCCTAGATAAGATACAAGGAATAGAAAGAACTGTGGTTACTACTTATTGCCTTGAACCTGGATAGAAATAACCAATATCATGAAAATGGCCATACTCCAAAAACTGTTATACAGATTTTATGCAATCCTGATAAGAAAATAGCATACCTCACAGAATTAGAGAAAGCATTCCTAAAATTCATTTGGAAGGGAGCTGGCATGCAGCACCACTTGAGCAGCACAGCGTTTCAGTGGAACTCTTCTTCTTTGGTAAGGCTTGCATCAGAGCTCTGGGGTGCCAGACCTTCCGCCAGCAAGGGAGGCCAGCCTGCGGCGCTACCTGAGCAGCACAGTGTTTCAGCCAAACTCTTCTCCTCCAGTAAGGCCTGTGCCTGGGCTCTGCTCCACGCCTTAGACTTAGGAAGGAGCTTGGACTGGGAAGGTCTATCCCTGTTGGTGGTTCAGACCTGCAGTGTGGAAACAACCTCATGCTCTGGGGTCCCTGGGGTTGGGAAGTGAGGCCTGATCTCCCCTGATCAGCTACCCAAGGATCCCAAAGCAGCGGCCCCTGCCTAATCACCATCAGCTTCAAGGCTGAGGCCCACGCACTTCTGCTCCAGTCCATGGACTGGGATCCTGGTACTGAAGCCCAGCACTCCGCTACCATCACAGGTGTGGTCTGAACCATGCATCCCAGCAATTGCCTGGGGTCCCTGGGCCCAGTGGTCAACAGTCTGCTACCATCTTGGGATTAGTTTGATATCCAGGAAAACTAGGGTCCCTAGAGTCCTTTGTGAGCTGCCTGGGTAGTTTGTAGCTCAGCACTTGTCATCTGACATTCAAAATGACAAGACATAGGAGCAAAATGAAGTCTCAGAACACAACTCCACCCAGAACAAGTACAGGAGACAATGACAGTGGAGAACTAGGAAGCCACATACGTAAAATTCTGAAATGATCACATCTGAAGTAAAGAAACAACTCCATCAGGCCACAGAAGAGATTAAATCTGAAACAATCTCTCAGGCAAAAACTGAAATGACAATAATAATAGAAGAAATGCTTCACACATACAGAGAAGAAACAGATAAAAGAATAGAAGATGAAAGGCAAGAAAAAGAAATGTTACATGAGCAATTTAGGAATGAATTAGGACACATGAAACAGACTCAAAGAGATTTCTAGGAAATGAAAACTTCCACTGAAAGCTTGCAAAACCACTTGAATGAAGCTGAAGATAGAATTTCAGATCTTGAAGACAACATGGCAGCTAGCGACCATGAAAAGAAAGATCTCTTAAAGTCATCAAGGATCCAGGAAAAATCAATCCAACAGCTGGATGATGAGGCAAAAAGAAATAATACTCGAGTAATAGGAGTCAATGAAACAGCAGGAGGCAACACAAATGATATAAAAAGAATATTTGCAGAAATAATAGCAGAAAATTTCTCAAGCATGGTAAAAGATACTGAAGTGAAATTAAATGAGGCATACAGAAATCCAACTAGCCATAACCCAAATAAAACCACACCCAGACATATAATAGTCAAGACCCCAGACATCCAGCAAAAGAACACAGCATTAAAAGCTGTTAGAGAAAAGAAACAGGCAGACAGTTCATGGACAAAAATCAAACGGCAAGGGAAACACTTCCAAGAATCAATAACTGGGACCTCATCCTACTGAAAAGTTTTTGTACATCTAAAGAAATCACCAGCAAAGTACAAAGAAAACCCACAAATTGGGAAAAAATCCTAGCTGGCTGTCCCTCAGACAAAGGTCTTCTATCTAGAACACACAAAAAATTAAAAGGCATCAACCTGTCCAAATTCAAAGACCCAATACAGAAATGGGCATTTGAGATGAATACACACTTCTCAGATAAAGAAATACAAATGGCAAATAAATATATGAGAAAATGTTCTACATCTTTAGTCATTTGAGGAATGCAAATTAAAACAACACTGAAATTTCATCTCACCCCAGTAAGATTGGCCATCATTAAGAAATCATCCAATAACAAATGTTGGTGAGGTTGTGGAGAAACAGAAACTCTTCTGCACTGCTGGTGGGAATGCAGACTGATGAAACCACTGTGGATATTGGTTTGGAGATTCCTCAGTAAACTAGGTCTAGAGGTTCCATTCAACCCAGCTGTTCCCCTTCTGGGTATTTTCCCAGAAGGTCTGAAAACATCATATCACCATGATATATGTGCACCCATGTTTATAACAGCACAATTTATAATAGCTAAATCATGGAAGCAACTCAAATGTCCATCCACAGAGGACTGGATTAAAAAACCTGTGACATTTTTTCATAATGGAATGTTACTCGGCTATAAATAAACAAAAACTTGAGGCTTTTATAGGCAAATGGTCACAATTAGAGACCATACTCATGTGTGAGATAAATCATATGTGCATGTGCAAATAGCATATTGTATCACTAGTGTAAGGACCTGAAAGTGGGAATATAAATTAGGAGGTAGGAAAGGAAACTGCTCAAAAGTAAAGAGCAAGTGGGATGAGGGGAAAGAGAAAAGGAAGAAAGGGATAGCTATGTATGTATGTATGTGTGTGTAGGATGGCTGACATGGTTGCACTATTGTTTCATGACTCTTTATTGTAAAGAACAGTCAATTAGTTGTTTGATCAATCTTCTGTGTGTATATGCCTTATCCTGAAAATACACTTTGAAGTTATCAATGTGTAATACAACAACCATTGGTAATTCCCTGTCACGTTTTCAGTAATTCAGTTTTGGTACTGTTTGTATGCTACTTTGTATCTGTTTGCTAACATTTTCCTTCTTTTACTTTTAAAATAGAAAAAAAGAAAGACAGCTAAAAAAATAAAATTCATTTGGTACCAGAAGAAACCCACAATACCCGAGGCAATCCTGGCCAACAAAGACAAAGCCATGGCAACACAATCCCTGACTTGAAATTATAATACAAAGCTACTGTTATAAAATCAGCATGGTACTAGAAAAAAACACCTGAGCATCAATGGAACAGACTAGAAGATGCAGATACAACTCCAAACACACTCAGCCACCTAATCTCTGTCAAAGCAGCCAGAAATATCCACTGGAAGAAAGATAGCTTCTTTAGTAAATGGTGCTGGAAAAACTGGTTCTCTGCATGCTGAAAACTAAAACTAGACCCATGTCAATCACCATGCACTAATCTAAAGCCAAAATGGATTAAATATCTAAATATTAAAGTAGAAGTACTCAATCTACTGGAGGAGAAAGTAGGTAGAAAGAATGAAGACCCGGATGTTGTAGGCAGAGAGTTCATGAACAAAACACAGCTGTACTACTGATATTACAAAGAATCAACAAATTGGGTTCTCATCTCATGACAAAGATTTTGCACATCAATGGAAATCACCAACATAGTGAAAAGAAAACCCATCAATGTGTTAGAAAATTTTACCCAACTGTCTCTCTGACAAAGGACCTCTACCTAGAACATATAAAGAATTTTAAAAGAATTCAAGGCCTCAAAATTCAAAGACCCAATCCAGAAATGGGCATCTGAAATGAATATACACTTCTCAGATGAAGAAATACAAATGGCAAATAAATGTATGAAAAAATGTTCAACATCATTGGTTACTGGAGGAATGAAAATTAAAACAACACTGAGATTTCATCTCACCCTAGAAAGAATGGCTATTATCAAGATATTAACCAGTGACAGATGTTGGTGGGGCCATGGGAAAAATGGAATGCTTCTCCATTGTAGGTAGGAATGTAGACTGGTACAACCACTGTGGAAATCAATATGGAGATTCCTCAAAATACTAGGATCAGAGGTTCCACTTAATGTAGCTTTTCCCTTCATGGGTATTTTCCAGAAGAAATGAAAATGTCATACCACAGCAATATATGAACCATTAGTTCTTATATTGTTAGATTAATTTTGCATGCCTGTGTCTGGCAATCTGAATAATTACTTTGCAGATAAAAATAAGCAATAAAATAACCTTTGTTAATTTCATATCATATTGTTTGAAATTCTGTATCTTTTTGATATTTTGTTTTTCATTTTTCTTTTTTGAATTTTAAAGAAAAGATATGAAAATAAAATAATAAGAACAGAGGCATAAACAAAACAACATAAAAACAATAAAGATGATACAAAATTTCAAAAGAAGGTGATAAGAAATTTATAATCATTGTTATATTACATATTGTTATCTTCAAAGTATTTACTCAGGTAACCTGATATAGGCATGTAAGATTGATCAATTACACATCAACTGTTCCATTCAAAAATCCAATAGAAGTTAGTAGTACAATTATCTTAGATATTTTCTGCTGTTCCGGGAAGATAGTGACCAGGTGAGCAGCAGAGGGAAATCCTCCAAGAGACAGATCTTTTGCATGTGGGTGTCGGGTGCGGGGCTGCGAAATTCCAACTGAATGTGATGCTCGGTGCTGCCTGAGCATTAACGGGTTGGCTGGATTTGCCGCGGTGAGGAGTGGGCGGGCCCTGAGAGCTGGGCACCCGAGGTGCTTGGCATGGTGCGCGAGCGGTGGCTCAGCCGAGTCCGCGTACCCCTGAGGACACTTGCGGCAGGATGGACACTCCCATCTCCCAACCCTGAGTGGTTGGCAGGTGGCTGCGGCTAGAAATTTTTGGCGGGGGCAGAGTGGGGCAGACTCAGAGATTGCGCTCCTCGGGCAGATTGTGCTAATCCGGGCTGCAGACCGGGGTCCTGCTCGATCCCCCCCCCCAGCCAGCACAATCCTCGGCCGGAGAGCGGGCACTGTGGAAGCTGCGATGGGCAGTTCCTGCAAGAATGCTGAGGAGGCGAAGAAGCACCAGGGAGTGGCATATTGTGGTCCAGGCATGAAATATTAGCACTTTGGGGATATCCTGCCAGCACAGATTCCAGAATGGCTAAGCCGAGTGCACACCACAGCCGGATTTCTGAGTCGGGAAGAAGCTCGACCCAGGGAGATACATCTGAGTGGCACTCCTGCCTGCAGGATCCCAGGGACGGGTGAGTTGATTGGGCGCCCTGACCGGATTTTTGAGTCGGGGAGAAGCTCCACCCAGTGAGGAACATCCGAGCAGCACTACTGACTGCACAGACTCCAGGACAGAAGAGCTGGCTGGGTGCCCTGACCAGAGTTTTGACTGGGGGAGGAGCTCCACCCAAGGGAGGAACACCTGAGCGACCCCCTGCCTGCATAGTCCCCGGGGAGGCGAGCTGTTCATGCGCCCCAGCCAGGTCTCTGGGTAGGGAGTAGCTCGTTCCACAAAAGAGCATATGAGCAGCCTATTGAGCGGAACTCTCAGAAGAAAGCTTAAGGGACATTCTCCCGAAGAGAAGGAGTCATTGGAGCAGCCTCTGCAACAGACCTTTGCCTGGTGAACTGCCTGGGTAATTTATTGCTCAATATTTTGAATCTGATACCCAAAAATGGGAAGACAGAACAACAAAACGTAGTCTCAGAACTCAACCCAACCCAGAACAAGTCCTGGATGCGAGGATACAGGGGAAATAGGAAGCCACATACCTGCAAGTTTTGAAACGATTGCATCCGAAATAAAAAAAAAAACAACTCCATCAGGGCATAGAGGAGATTAAAGAAGAAATAAGCCACATACCTGCAATGATCTCTCAGAGAAAAAATGAACTGAAAACTATAATGGAAGAAATGTTCCGCACACATAGAGAAGAAATAGATAAAAGATTAGAAGAAAATAGGAAACAAATGGAAACATTACAAGAGCAATTTAGGAATGCATTACCAAGAATGAAACAGGTCCAAAGAGATAGCCAGGAATTGAAAACTTCCATTGAAAGCTTGCAAAACTGCCCAAATGAAACTGAAGATAGAATTGTAGACCTTGAAGACAGCATGGCAGCTTATGAGCATGAAAGGAAGGATCTCATAAAATCATCAAAGACTCAAGAAAAATCAATCCAACAGCTGCAAGATGAGGCAAAATAATATTCGAGTAATAGGAGTCAGTGAAACAGCAGGAGAGAACACAAACGATATAAAGAGAATATTTGCTGAAATAATAGCAGAAAATTTCCAAAACAAGGTAAAAGATACTGAAGTACAGTTAATCGAGGCATATAGAACCCCAAAGAGCCATAATCCAAAGAAAATCACACACAGACATATAATAGCCAAGATCCCAGATATCCAGCAAAAGAACACAACATTAAAAGCTACTAGAGAAAAGAAACACATTACCTATAAAGGAAAGCGCATCAGAATCACAGCAGACTCGTCAATGGAAACCATGAAATCAAGAAGATCTTGGAGCGAGATATTACAGATTCTGAGACAAAACAGCTTCCAACCCAGACTGATGTATCCTGCAAAACTATCCATCAAATTCAATGGAGAAATAAAATATTTCCATGACAAAGAACAACTGAAGAACTTCATGAGTGCCAAACCAGCATTGCAAAAACACTAAAAGATATTCTAGACAGAGAAAAAAGAGACCACAATCCCAAGAACAATGATAGAAATAATCCCCTAAACAGAACAAGTAAGTAGACAGCAAAAGAAGGAAAACAACAGAAAGTAAATAACATGACTAGAATAAGCCAACATATAACCATTATAACCATTAATGTAAATGGCCTCAATTCACAAGTCAAAAGGAAAAGATTGGAAGAGTGGATTAAGGAACACAATCCAACAATATGCTGTATACAGGAAACACATTTTACTCAAAAGGAAATACACAGGTTGAAAGTTAAAGGTTGGAAAACAATTCTCCATGCAACAGGTCCCCACAAAAAAGCAGGGGTAGGTATTATGTTTGCAGACAATGTAAACTTCAAACCAAAAACAATAAAAAGAGATAAAGAAGGCCATTACATACTGTTAGGGGAAAGCTGCAAGAGGAAGAGGTAACAATCCTAAACATTTATGCACCAAACAATGGAGCACCTAACTTTACAAGTCAAATCTTAACAGACGTGAAAAATCAAATAACTAATAATATTATTGTAATAGGGGACAGAAACAACCCTCTGACGCAAAGAGACAGGTCAACTGGACAGAAACTCAGCAAAGAAATAACAGACATGAACCAAAAGTGTGAACAAATGGACTTAGTAGATGTATACAGAGTGTTCCACCCCACAGCATCAGAATACACATTTTTTTCAGCTGCACATGGGTCTTTCTCTAAAATAGACCACATTGTAGCCCATAGAGCATATCTACCTAAATTCAAAAGAATTGAAATTATCCCATGCATATTATCGGACCACAGTGTCATGAATTGGAAATTAATGACAAAGAGAATTCCAACAACCGCATAAACACTTGAAAATTAGACAACAACCTCCTGAATAACCAATGGGTCACACAAGAAGTTAAAGAAGAAATTAAAAAGATACCTACAAATAAATGAAAATGCAAGTACAACCTATCGGAATCTGTTGGATGCAATGAAAGCAGTCCTCAGAGGGAAATTTGTAGCAATCAACTCATATACAAGGAAAATAGAAAGAGAGCAAATAAATAGCCTAATGCTACACCTCAAACTCTTAGAAAAAGAGCAACAAGCCAAACCAAGAGCCCAAAGCAGGGAGGAGATTATAAAACTCAGGGCAAAAATTAATGCAATCGAGATGAAGAAAACTCTACAAAAAATTAGTGAATCAAAGAGTTGGTTCCTCGAAAGTATAAACAAAATTGATAAACCCCTAGCCAATCTTAGAAAGAAAAGAAAGATCTCAGATTCATGCAATAAGGAATGAAAAGGATGAAGTCACTACAGATCCCAAAGAAATCCAAAAGATCATTAATACCTACTTTGAAAGTCTTTACTCCGATAGGATAGAAAATACAGAAGAAATGGACAGATTGCTATAAAGGTACAAATTGCCAAAATTAAATCAGGAAGACGTAAAAATCCTGAACAACACAATATCAATTAATGAGATTGAAAACGTTACTAAAAACTTACCAACAAAGAAAAGCCCAGGCCCTGATGGATTCACAGCAGAATTCTATTAAACATTCAGAGAAGATCTAATGCCAACACTCCTCAAACTCTTCAATTAAATTGAAAAGGAAGCAACTCTCCCTAACACATTTATGGAGGCAAGTATTATACTGATACCAAAACCAGAGAGGGACCCAATCAAGAAAGAGAACTATAGGCCAATCTCTCTAATGAACATAGATGCAAAGATACTCAACAAAATACTAGCAAATAGATTACAGCAAATCATAAGGAAAATTATGCACCACGACCAGGTTGGATTCATTCCAGGAATGCAGGGATGGTTCAATATTCGCAAATCAATAAATGTAATACATTATATTAATAGAGTCAAAGACAAAAACCACATGATCACCCCAATAGATGCGGAAAAGTCTTTCGATAAAGTCCAACATGCATTCATGTTAAAAACCTAAGAAAACATAGGAATAGATGGCCTCTACCTTAATCTGATCAAAGCCATCTATGACAAACCAATAGCCAACATCACACTAAATGGACATAAAACTGAAAACTTTCACTTTAAAGTCAGGAACAAGACAAGGATGTCCACTGTCACCACTCCTGTTCAACATAGTTCTGGAAGCACTAGCCAGAGCAATCAGACAAGAGAGAGAAAGAAGGGGAATAAGGATAGGAAAGGAAGAAGTCAAACTATCACTATTTGCAGATGACGTGATACTATACATGGAGGACCCCAAAAACTCCAGAAGAAAACACCTGGAATTAATTGACAAATTCAGCAGCGTAGCTGGATACAAAGTCAACACCCAAAAATCAATAGCATTCCTACACACGAACAACAAACAGACTGAGAGAGAAATTGATGAAACCATACCTTTTACAATAGCAACCAAGAAACTGAAATACTTAGGAATCAATCTAACAAAGAATGTGAAAGATTTATCCAGTGAAAACTACAGTATTCTGAAAAAGGAGATTGAAGAGGGTTTCAATAAATGGAAAAATATACCCTGCTCATGGTTAGGAAGAACTAACATTGTGAAAATGGCCATATTACCAAAACTGTTATACAGATTCAATGCAATTCCCATTAAATTACAGTTAGCATACCTCACAGATCTAGATAAAAATATGCCTCAAATTCATCTGGAGCCAGAAGAGACCCAGAATAGCAAAAGCAATCCTGGGCAATAAGGACAAGTCAGGTGGAATCACAAGCCCTAACCTGAAATTGTACTACAAAGCTACTGTAATAAAATCAACCTGGTACCTGCTAAAAAATAGACCTGAGGATCAATGGAACAGACTGAAAGATGCAACCATAATGAATAACCCACTCAACTACCTAATATTCGACAAAGAGTTCAACCAAACTCACTGGAAAAAAGAAGGCCTGTTTAATAAATGGTGCTGGAAAAACTGGCTTGACTCTTGCCTAAAACTGAAAATAGACCCCAGTCTATCACCATGCACCAAACTCAGGTCAAAATGGATCATAGACCTCAACATTAAAACAGAAACTCTAAACCTATTGGAAGAGAAAGTAGGTAAAAATCTTGGAGACATAGGAGTAGGCAGAGAGTTCATGAACAAAAATGAAACTGCAAGGGAAACACTTCAGAGAATCAATAATTGGGACTTCATCCTACTGAAAAGTTATTGTACATCTAAAGAAATCACCAGCAAAGTAAAAGAAAACCCACAAATTGGGAAAAAATCCTAGCTGGCTGTCCCTCAGACAAAGGTCTTCTATCTAGAACATTCAAAGAATTAAAAAACATGTACCTGTCCAAATTCAAAGACCCAATCCAGAAATGGGCATCTGAGATGAATACACAATTCTCAGATAGAGAAATACAAAGGGCAAATAAATACATGAGAAAATGTTCCACATCCTTAGTCATTCGAGAAATGCAAATAAAACAACATCGAGATTTCATCTCACCCCAGTAACACTGGCCAGTATGAAAAAATCATCCAATAACAAATGCTGATGAGGCTGTGGAGAAATAGGGTCTCTATTACACTGCTGGTGGGAATGCAGACTGGTGCAACCACTGTGGAGAGCCGTTTGGAGATTTCTCAGCAAACTAGGTCTAGAGGTTCCATTCAAATCAGCTATTCCCCTTCTGGGTATTTTCCCAGAAGATCTGAAAGCATCATATCACTCTCATATATGTGCACCCATGTTTATAGCAGCGCAATTTGTAATAGCTAAAATGTGGAAGCAACCCAAGTGTGCATCCACAGAAGACTGGATTAAAAACCTGGCATTTTTATATAATGGAATATTATTCAACTATAAAGAAGGACAGTTTTGGGGACTTTGTAGGCAACTGGTCAAAATTGGTAACCATACTCATAAGTGAAATAAATCAGCAGTACACTGAGCAGGCAACCTATTGTGTCACTGGTGTAAGAACCTGAGGGTGGGAATATAAACTAAGAGACATGATCGAAATCTGTTCAAAAGCAAAGAACAGATGGGACGAGGGAAAGGAGAAAAGAAAGAGGCAAAAATGTATGTATGTATATATGTATATACATATGTGCAGGAGTGCTAACATGGTTCTACTATTGTACTATGTCACTTAATGCTAAGGAATAGCTGATGACTGGTTATTCGATCAATCTTATATGTCTGTATGTGTTATCCTGAGCATACACTTTGAAGATATCAATATGCAATGCAGCAACTATTGGTTTTCTGTTACTTTGTGTATAACTCAATTCTAATCATACTGTTACTGTTCTACTTTGTGTCTCTTTGTTAATGCTTCCGGTTTCTTCTTCTTCTTTTTTTTTCTGTTGTTGAGATGATTAATTGTTTGACCAATTTTGCATGTCTGTATCTGTGTTCATGAATATACACTTCAAAGTTATCAATAGGTAAGGCAACAACCATTGTTGAGTCCCTGTCACCTTGTCTGTAAATCAGTTTTGATTGTACTATTTCTTATGCTACTTTGTGTCTGTTTGTTAATATGTTTTTGTTCTTTTACTTTTAAAATAAAATTTAAAAATATATTTTCTGTGTAAATATACCTATTTTCCCCTTCTTTCTTTTGTTCTTTTCCCTCCTCCCACTTGTTCTATCTTATTTGATCATTTTCTTTCCCTTTCACAGTATCTATTGTACTTTTCACACTTTCAAGTCCTTATACTAGGGAGACAACATGTTGAGTCTGATTTATTTGACATATAAGTATGGTCTCTAGTTCTATCCTCTTATCTATAAAAGCCTGGAGTTTATCTTTCTTCAGAGCTGAGTAATACTTCATTGTATAAAAATACCACAACTTTTTAAATCCATTCCTCAGTTGATGGACATTTGGGTTGATTCCAAGATTTAACTACTAAAAATTGTGTTGCTATAAACATGAGTTCACATATATCATTGTGGTATGATGTTTATAGTTCTTCTGGAAAAATACTCAGAAGGTAAGTAGCTGGATTCAATGGGAACTCTAATCCTGGTCTACTGAGGAATCTTCAGACTGACTTCCACAGTGTTTACTCCAGTCTACACTCGTACCAACAGTGGTGAGGTGTTCCTTTATCCCCATAGCCCCTCCAGCATTTGTTATTGGCTGATTTCTCGATGATAGCCCTTCTTTCTGGGGTGAGATGGAATCTGTCTTGTTTTAATTTTCTTGCCTCCAATCACCAATGATGTTAAAAAGTTTTACATATATTTATTTGCCGTTTGTATTTCTTTATCAGAAAAGCATTTGTTTACTCATCTCAGATGCCCAGTTTTGTAATGGGTCTTTGAGTTTGGGTGGGCTGACTTTAAAAATAATTCTGTATATGTTCTAGACAGGAGTCCTTTTTGTGAGATACAGTTGATTAAAAATTTTTCCCAATTTATTGGTTTTGTTTTCACCCTGTTGGTGATTTATTTTGATATGCAAAAACTTTTCCATAAAATGAGATCTCCATTAAAGGTTCTTTGAAGTATTTTCTCTGCAGTTTAGTTGTTGTTCACAAACTCTCTGCATACCCCTATGTATTCAAGAGTTCCAACTGATTTATCTTCCAGTAGGTCTAGTGTTTCTGTTTTAATATTTAGATCTTTAAGCCATTTTGCCTTTATTTTGGTGCATGGTGATAGACATGGGTCTAGTTTTAGTTCGGCAGGTGGAAAGTCATTTTTCCAGTACTATTTATTAAGGAGACTAACTTTCTTCCAGGAAACATGTCTGGCCCCTTTGTCAAAGAAACAGCTGCTAAGTGTGTTTGTGGTTGTGTCTGGATCGTCTAGTTTATTCCATTGATCTTTATGTCTGTTTTTTGCCAATACCATGTTAATTTTATTACAGTGGCTTTTTAGTATTATTTCACATCAGGGATTGTATTATCTCCTGCCTTGCCTTTGTTATCCAGGATTGATTTTGCTATTCTGGGTCTCTTCTTGTTTCAGATGAATTTTAGAAATGTTTTCTCTAGATCTATGAGGTGTACCAATGACATTTTAATTAGGATTTCATTGAATCTATATAACTATTTTGGGAGTGTGACCATTTTCACAATGTTGATTCTTCCTATTCATGAAAAAGAAATATCTTTAAAATTTTTTGAAATCCTCTTAGTTATCTTTCTCAGCGTATTATAATTTTCACTATCTAGATCTTTTACTTCATTTGTTAAATTGTTTCCTAAGTATTTCAACTTTTCGGATGCTATTGTGAAAGGTATGTTTTCCCTAATTTCTCTTTCAGTGTGTTTGTTCTTCATGTATGTGAATCCTATTGATTTTTGAATGTTGATTTGTATCCAGCTACACTACTGGATTTATTAATTCTAGGGTTCATTTGGTGGAGTTTTGGGGGTCTTCCAGGTAGAATACAATGTCATCTGTGAATAATGGGAATTTCACTACTTCCTTTACTATTTTTATATCTTTTATTTCTCTGTCTTGACTAATTGCTCTGCCTAATCTTCCCAGATCTACATTGAATAGGAGTGGTGACAGTAGATATCCTTATCTTGTTCCTGATTTTAGAGGGAAAGCTTTCAGTTTTTGTCCATTTAGTATGATGTTGGCTGATGGTTTGTCATAGATGGCTTTTACAAGATTGAGGTAAAGTCCATCTATTCCAATTTTCTGTAGTGCTTTTATATCATGAACAAGTTTTGGACTTTATTGGACCTTTTTCTGCATCTATTGAGATGGTTATGTGATTCTTTGGTTCTGTTGATATGATATATTACAGTGATTGACTTACATACACTGAACCATCCCTGCATTCCTGGGATGAATCCCACTTGGTCATGATGTATTATCTTCTTGATGATCTGCTGCATTCTGTTAGCTAGTAATTTATTAAGAATTTTTCATCTATGTTCATTAGGGAGATTGGCCTGTAGTTCTCTTTTTTGGTTGGGTGTTTCTCTGGTTTTGATATCAGGGTAATACTTGCCTCCAGGAATGAATTAGGGAGAATTGCTTCACTTTCTATTTCATTAAAGAGGTTGAGAAGAATTGGCTTTAGATCTTCTTTAAATTTCTTGTAGAATTCTGCTGTGAATAAATCAGGACCTGTGCTCTTTTTGTTGGTAAGCTTTTTCATTATATTTTCATTTTTGTTGTGTGATATTGGGTTTTTAAGGAATGCTATATCTCCTTGATTCAATTTTCACAATTATTATGCATCTAGGATTCTGTGCATTTCTTGTTTTCCATCCTATGAGAGTAAAGATTTTTGAAGTAGGTATTGATGATCTTCTGACTTCTGCAGGATCTGTAGTGATTTCCCCCTTTTTGCATGCATTTCCTTTTTTAGATAAGGTTGGCAGGGGTATATCAAGTTTATTTTTTGTAAGAACCAACTCTTTGATTCATTAATTCTTTAGTTTGTCTTCTTAGTCTCAATTGCATGAATTTCTGGTAAGAGTTTTATAATTTCATCCCTTCTTTGAGCTTTGGGCTTGACTTGATCTTTTGTTCCTGGAAGTGTGAGATGCAGCGTAAGGTTCTGTTCTCCTGATGTGGGATCCCCTGCTATAAATTTCCCTCTGAGGACATGTTTCATTGCATCCCAGAAGTTGCATTAGTTTGTATCTGCATTTTCTTTAGATTGTAAATATTGTTTGATTTCTTCTTTAATTCCTTTTCTAACCTATTGGTTGTTCAGGAGGATGTTATTCAATTTCCATATGGCTAAGGAATTTTTCTTATTTCTTTTGTCATTAAGTTCCAATTTGATTGCACTATGGTCTTATAATACGCATGGGATGATTGCAGTTCTTTTGCTCTTTCTTACCCATGTTCTATGTGTTAGTATATAGTATACTTTAGAGAATGTCCTGTGTGCAGCTGAGATGAATGTACATTCTAATGTTGCTGGGTGGAATACTCTGTAAATTTCTATTATGTCCTTTGTTCACATGTTTCCTTTAGTTCTGCTATTTCCTTGCTGAGTTTTTGTAATAGTTGATCTACCTTTTTGTGACAATGTAGTGTTAAAATGCCCTGTTACAATTGCATTATTTGTTGTGTGCTTTTCTATATCTGCTAAAATTTGCCTTATATAATTGGGTGCTCCTACATTTGGTGCATATATATTTGATTGCTATCTCTTCCTCTTGCAGTTTTCCCCTAACAAGGATGTAGTGACCTTCTTTGTCTCTTTTTATATTTATTTGTTTGAAGTTCACATTGTGTGCAATCAGAATAGCTACTCCTGCTTTTTTCTGGGTTCTCATCATGTGGAGTATTGTTTTCCATCCCTTAACTTTCAGTCTATGAATTTTCTTTTGAATTAAATGCATTTCTTCTATGTAGCATATTGTTGGATTTTTTTTTTTTTTTTTTTTTTTTTTTTTTTTTTTTTTTTTTTTTTTTTTTTTTTTTTTTTTTTTTTTTTTTTTTTTTTTTTTTTTTTTTTTTTTTTTTTTTTTTTTTTTTTTTTTTTTTTTTTTTTTTTTTTTTTTTTTTTTTTTTTTTTTTTTTTTTACCTACTCGGCCAGTCTATTTCTTCTGATTGGTGAATTGAGGCCATTCACATTAATGGCTATTACTGATGCCTATTGACTTATCTTTGTCATGTTATTTTGCCACTGCTAATTCTCTAATCTCCACTCTTTTTAATTGCTTATCTCCCTGAGTGGTTCCTTTCTATTTTTTGTCTTGAAATTGTGGTCATTTTTATCTCTTTATAGAGTAACTTTCAGTACTCTTTCCCAGGTTGATTTGGTGGTCTTGAATTTCTTCAGTTGATCTTTGTCATGGAAGTATCTTATTTCTCCATCAATGTTGAAAGATAGTTTTGTAGGGTACAGCAATCTGGGTTAGAAGGTGTTTTCTTTTAGTATCTGAAATACATCATTGAAGCTATTCTTGACTTGATTGTGTTGAGAAGTTTGCTGTGATTCTCATGGGTTTTCCTTCATAGGTGATCTCTTTCATTTCCCTAACAGCTTATAATATTCTGTTCTTTTGATGAGTTTCTTGGATCTTTATTATTATTTGTCTGGGTAGATTTATTTTGGTTGTGGATAGTTGGAGTTCTGTGTGCCTCACTTCACTGTGTGTCAGGTTCTTCTCCTATGAGAAATTTTCTGGTACTACTGCAAATATTCTTTTTATGACATTCATGTTACCTCCCGCTCTTTCATTGACACCTATCCATCTTATATTGTTTTTCTTTTCCTCATCTTGCAGCTGTTGAATTACTTGCTGTTTCATTGTTATTTTTAAGAGATATTTCCTTTCATGATCACTAGCTGCACTGCTGTCTTTAAGGTCTGAAAGTCTATGTTCCATTTCTTTCAAATGGTTTTTCCAGCTTTCATGAAAATTTTAGTTTCTTGGATGTTATGTTGATACATTGTGTCAATTTGAGGAGTCTAGAGGCTCGACTAAGAGATTCACGAGTTCTTCATCCTCAGGTGAAAAGAACATGCCCTTATGGCTCTAGAATATTGTTCGTTATGTCAATTTGAGAAGTTTAGAAAGTTAACTAAGTGACTGAGTGGGGAACAACGTCCTTATTTGTATTCATCCTGAGCCACTGCAAGAGGAGGGCATGGAGATCATGTGAGTGCCACACACTCCCTGGGTGGGTGTAGTCTGCTTACAATATAAGGGAAGAAAAGAAGCTTGTTCCCCCCTTCTGCTCTTGCTGCTTTTCCTGTTTTTCCACTGCCATGAACTGCTGCCGTCTGCCATGTGCCCCTCTGCCTTGGAGCCAGCTGAATATGAACTGAAGCTGTGAGCTAAATAAACCATTCCTTCTTTTATTCTTGGGGTCAGATTCTTTGTTTCAGATGAGAGAGAAGTAACTAAGACAGATTTTGGTACCAGAGAAGTGAGGTCATTGCTATGACTATACCTGACCATGTGGTTCAAGAGCCTTTAAAAATGGCTTGTGGAAGTGTTTGGAAAGGTTTGGAGATGTCACCTGAAAGAGTAGAGCTGGAATGTCTTTGGTTGTTCTGTATGGTATATTCTGGTCAAAGCTCTGAAGATCAGAAGCCTGATAGAACTACTGTTGGCAAAGACCAAGCTTAGGAGGTTTCTGCTGGGAAGGACTTCAGACAACGTGTGTTATGGCTTGGAAGAAGGTTTTTCTGCATTTCACTTCTGTCCAGAGACTTTGCCTAAAACTGAGATTAAGGGTCATAGACTAATTAATCTGGCAGAAGAAATTTCAAAGCAGTCGAATGTTGAGGCTGTGGCATGACTATTGTTGGAGGCTTTTAGCTAGATTTATGTTGAAAATCAAGAGCAAAGAGCCAAGCAGGATAATTAAAAACATTGTGTGTTCAGCCAGGACAAAGAGCTCCAGTAAAGCTGTGGACTGCAAAGATAGAGCTGAGGAGATCTCCTTTGCTGAGAAGAATCAGGAGAATATAAAAGATGGATTGAGGGCATCACAGGAGGCAGCAAGTCTCCACGTTTTGCAGCCTCAAAACCGCAAAGGTGAAAGACTTTTCTTTGAGATAAAAGTCACAGAGCACCGTGCTCCAGAATGGTGGTAGTGGCCACACCAGATTCTAGAATGGAAGCAGCATAGAGAATTTGTTCCTCAGAAATTTATTCAGAGGGCCCAGTGATCCAGGTGCTCTATCCCTATGGCTAAGAGAGAGGAAAGCCTGGCTATTGTTCAAGATGGCAGCAGAACTTGTCATCAAGCACATGGCACTAGTTTTAGGCACATGCAGAATGCAAGAGTCCTGTGGTTAAGAGAAGTCTTCCACCTAGATTTTAAAAGCCCTGGGAAGCCAGGCAGTTTGCCCCTCAGAGGGCAATGTGTGAACCTGTGAGTGTGAAGCAAAAGGTTACACTGGAGACCTCAGAAGTTTAGGAAAGCCAGGAACATGGATTATCTAAGGAAAGCTGCCATGAGGGAGCAAAGTAGGCCTAAGAAAAGCCATGGGAGCTACAAACACTAGAACTGCCAAAGGGATGGAGTCAAGCAAGTCCTTTGGATTTCTCAATGTGGCTCAGATTGCTTCCAATGCTGGACATAGAACTACAGTTCTTAATGTTTGCCCTCCTAGATTTTGGACTTGCTTTGTATTCTTCTGTTTGTAACTTTTAGAATGACAATGCTTATTTTATGCCATTGAATGTTGGAGTTGTTTAACTTTTCATTTACACAGGAGCTTGCAACTGTAAGTTTGCCTTATATCTTGGAGGAGACTTGATACTTGGACTTTTCAGCAATGATAAACCTGTTAGGATTTTGGCAACTCTTGCAGATGGACTAAATGCCTTTAATAGAGGGAGATGCATGTGTCTTTGGGGGATGAAATGTTATGGTTATAATGTAATGTAATGTTAATAAACTTAATACTGATTTTTATGGATCGTTAAAGCTGTGGTATAATGTTTTAGTTGTGAAATAATATGATTAATGTCTTTGTATCTGGAAATTGGCTTAAAGAAATGTGTCTGGTTGCCAGGTTGAGAAGAGTTAGATTGTTATGCTCAATACATGGTGTCAAGTTGAGGAGACTAGAGGCTTGACTAAGTGACTCAGGAGTTCTACATCCTCTGGAAAACAACATGCCTTTATGGCTCTAGGATATTGTTCATTGTGTCAATTTGAGAAGTTTATAAGGTTAACTAAGTGACTGACTGGGGGCCAGGATCCTTACTTTGTATTCATCCTGAACCTGTGCAACAGAAGGGCATGGAGATTATTTGAGTGCCACACACTCCGTGGGTGGGCATAGGCTGTTTACAGTATAAGAAAGGAAAAGAAGCTTGTTCCCCTCTTGTGCCTTTGCTGCTTTTCCTATATTTCTACCACCATGAACCGTTGCCTTCTGCTATGTGCTGTTTTGCCTTGGAGTCAGCCAAGTACAGACTGAAGCCTCCACAGGCTGTGAGCTAAATAAACCTTTCCTTCTTTAATTCTGGTTGTCAGGTGTTTTGACTCAGCAATGATTAAAAAGTAACAAAGACACTAGATATCTCTTTGAATCTGTCTCTTTCAAGGTTTTCTTCATTTTTCTATGTTCCTCTATTTTTTTATCTATCTTCTTTGCATATGTTAAGCAATTGTTTCTTTTTTTTTTTTCCTAGGGAAAGAATGAAAGATACACAAATAAACCATTTAGCAGCACAAGTTTCCAGCCTGTAGATGAGAGTCAATTTTTTTTTAATTTTTTTATTGTTAAAGACAAAAGCATGGAGACATATGAACCAGAATAAGCCATAAACAATACCAAAAATACAAAATTATACAGAATATAATAGGGAATTAGCACTGGATGTTGTATTACATAAATGTTACCTTCACGTTAGTTATCATATAAACGTTAAAGGAAATACCAAATTATATAGAAGATAGTAGGGAATTAGCACTGGATGCTGTATAATATAAAGTTATTTTCACTTCTGTTAATACAAAAACAATTGAGGAAATACCAAATTATAGAGAACATAGAAGGGAATTAGCTCTGGATGCTGTCCTACATGGTGTTACCTTCACATTTCTTACTCAGTTACAAAGATGATGGCCCATTTGATCATTCAATTTTCTCCTTCCTCATCTCCATTGCCCTACCACTCAATCAAACTTCTTCCCTGTGATAATAACTGTATTCCTGGGTTTATCTATACCAGGTTTATTTTCCCTGGACTCTCGCCTTGGGAAGAGATATAGCTGCCTCAGACTATACTATAACATACATGGGTGTATAAAAACTGCCATGGTCGGAGATGGAAGAGCACCTATGCTCACAGTGCACCGCCTGGCTCCGCCCTGTCACCGTGCCATGGGTGGAGGCAGGTCCAGTCTGTGGGGTGCCCTCAGTGGGGCCCACAGTGGATCAGCTGCAGGGCCCACAGTGGAGCAGCCAAAGGGCCCACTGCGGAGCAGGCGCAGGGCAGCCGCGGGGCCCACAGTGGAGCAGCCGTGGGGCACGCACCCTTATTGGGGTGCCCTCGGTGACCCGTTCGGCTCTGTTCCATTGCCTGAATGCCAGAGGCCCTTTCTTCTCCTCCTCCCTCCTCCTGATCTACAGTATTACCATTCCCCACCCCTTGCAGCTGGGCATTGGACGAACTTACGATGCTTGGTATAAGGGCTTGAAATCTCCCCAGCCCGTTCTCACTGTGTTATTTCAGCGTATCAACTGAGTTTAAAGATTAGTTCTAGAATAGGGCTGGAGGATTTTCTTGGGTCTGCTGTATAGAGTATGTTGTTGTTTTTCAGACTCCCAATCTGCTGTCCCTCATCCAATTTGTTGCTATGGGTTCACGCAAGGTCCACATGTGCAAGCTGTAAGGAGACCCTCTTGGTGCTCACATTAATAGTGTGGGGTGAGTCCTGGAGACTGTGGATTTGTCCCATTGTTGCCAGGAACAGGTGGTGCTTGCTCAGGCCGCTGAGACTCAAGGTGCTCCCAGAGAGAGTTCATGGTGGGAGCTGAGTCATGGCAACCCAGCTCATGCTTCTTGCCTGATGTTGGAGTGAGAAGGATATGGAGCCACGCGATCCACCTCCATCTGCAGCTCCCTCCTGTTGCAGTGCTGGAGCCCCCGTCCACTCCTCGGCTAGTTCCCTCAGAGCTGCCGTGGCTCGCTGCCTATGTTCCTCGCTGCTCTCCGCCGGTAGCAGCTCACCCAGCTGAGAGGCAGGGGGCCACCACCTCGAGGAAGGCACAGAGCCGGGCGTGGTGGGCTGTGTACTAGTTGCATTGATTCTCTCCAGGTGTTGATCAGGAAGGTTGCTGCAGGGTGGGGACTCTGCCCCAGTGGCTGTCATAACTTCTTTTTTTTTTTTTTTTTTTGTCATAACTTCTCATCCTAACACTGGGTTTGACAACTGCTCCCGACTGCCATTGCCTCTCCAGCCCTGGACCAGCTCTCGGAACTCCGCTTTCCCCTGGAAGAGTCGGGAGGCTTCTGCGAGCGTGGGCCTCCGAAGCTGAAGCTCTTTCCTTTCTGTCCTTCACATGTTGCTATATTCCTATATCCCTTTGTCTGAGTGGCATTCCTCTGGGAGGTTCTCTCTCTGCTGCCTACCCGGTTGCCATCAGGAAGTCCTCTCGTAAAATTTATTTAGTTATTTGTTTCTTTCTAATGAATTGACCATTACATTTCTAAAGTTCTGAAATGGCCAACAGCCTATAGAAAGATACCACTTCAGGCTCCTGCTTGAAACCAACAGCTTCAGAAAACTGCTGGCCTTGATTCAGGGCCATGCAATTGTTTCATTATGGTTGTAATTTCTATTTTTTACCTGAATGATTATTTCTCATCTGATTTCCTCTCTAGCAGGATGTAGTTGTTTCTTTACTTCATTTGCTAACACTTCAGAAATTTCAGCTGTGTGACTTCCATGTTCTTTCATGTTGACATTTCCTGGACTTGTTGTGGGTGGGGTGGAGGGCTGAAATTGCATTTTGCTCCTTCTTTTTGTCATTTTCAAATTTTCCTAGTTTTCCAGGGATTCAGGGTCATTCCTCAGGCTTCCCAGGTCAGAGAGTCTTTCCCTCAATGGCAGCGATGGGAGGAGCCAGACATCCTGGTTTCCCCTACAGCTCATTGTAGCTTTTTGGGTCTGATTGACCTTCTCAAGGTGGAGGAGCACAGCGGAGCCAGACATCCTGGGGTCCCAGACAGCTCAGCATGTCTTCCCAGGCTGAAGCGACCTTCCAGTGGTGGTGGAGGAAGACAGAATCTGTTTGTTTTTCTTTCTTTAAAATAAAAGAAAGAAAGATACCCTTTAGGAGAAAGAGAAAACATTGCTTAAAAATTGTAAGATAAAGAGTGTGCTTAAGTGGACAATTAATTGATTTTTAAAATGTTAACCAAGTTGGTTTTTTTACCTTAAAAATCTAGAACATCAGCAATATAATTTTAATTTACTTTTATGTTTGAAAAACTGACAAGTACAGAGATTAAATGAATTCTCTGAGAGGTCATCTATTCACATGCAGTAAAGCTACAACACAAAGGCAGCTCTCCTGGCTTGAAAATGGTAGCCCTTTCCATGACTTCATTTTAAGATGTTAGGGCCACATTATAGCATACTTGAGATGAGATCAATGACTTTGTTGATAAATTCACAAAACAGTGATCAGAAAAATACTGAGCCAATGTATGCAAAATGACAAGTTGAATTTTATAAATTATTATTTTCTTAAGTAATATAATATTACTATTATAATAAGAAACATAATATTCTATTTCTACAACAAATAAACATATGCCTTTGGAGCAAGGCATAAAATTATTTTTCAGTTTTAGTTCTAATTGACAAATGATTGCATATATTATATATTTACGGGTACACTGGGATGTTTTGAGATATGTTTGCATTGTTAACTGATTAAATTGAGACCCCTAGCACGACACACACACACACACACACACACACACACACACTCAAATTAACACATACACTTTTAAATTCCTTTTACTACTTAAAATACATTAAAATTATACAATTGTCACTACCAAGTGCTACAATAAGAATGACATATTTTGGTTAAATTGTTAGTACATCTGTCACATTTAAGATATATTTCTCCTCTGAATACATGGCCCGTGTCCTGTTCATACAGACAGCACTGATTAAATTTTACATGCAATGATTATGTCAGTGCTGATGTTCAGAATTGCCTATTAGCACAAAGATAAGTGAAATAAATACCTGCAGATGTGAAGGTTTGGGAGGAAGTACTTTTTGGCAAGAGAGAACTATTAGAACAATCACTAGTTATTTAAAGAACAGTGTGCTGGTTTCATGTCCCTGGCCCAGTTTTTTTATACTCAGCATCGCTTCTCTTCTGCCCTTCTCTGAGTCCTAACCCCTCACTGTAGGCTCCAGGATTCCAGGTTAGGCTGTATAGGAGGTTGACCATATCCTTAGCATGCAAAGCATAAAAGCATTCTGACTAAGCAAGAGTTATTTAATAATCAAGTTTTATTATTTAGTCTTGAATCCATTTTACTAGTTGCTTTGCTTTGCCCTTTACAACCTGTTCAAAATTCTCCCAGGTGACACAGAAACTCCCCTCCTGACCTACACTAGGGTGTCCATATATACCTGTCTCATTGGCTTTTGACCTTTTGATCCCCCTGATGTTCACATTGTGTGAATCTACTTATAACTACTTTTGACTCATAGATTATTCTGGGTAACTCTTCTTACCTACCTTGACCTAGTTTTTTCAATCCGTGTCCTAAATCCACAACTTGCTGCACTGTATACTTTATTGCTGAATACTTTTCTTCAAGGAAATTGAGAAAAGTGTTACATTAATAAGTGCTACATTATACAGATTCATAATTTACAACCATAGTTGCATATTGTAATGCTTCTTTAATTACTTAAGAATTTATCAGTTAATCTTTAGAAACAGCTTTCATTTATTGAGCATTTTTTGTGGGTGACATAGGGTACAGTTTTTCACATACATCATTTCTTTTTTACATGTGTTACAATAATATTGGTTGAAGATATCATGACCCCAATATTGCAAATCAGGATTCCAACGTGAGACAGTTTCATTTTTTTTAAGCCTAGATCTCATAGGGAGGAGAAAGCTAGGGTTTCAATCCAAGTTTTGTTGTTCAATATTGTGGTACAATCTTATGGAAGTTTTTCTCATTGTACAAATTTATACAATGATGTACTTAACTGGAGGACATTATCAATCACTGTTCTCTGACTGCTGGAGTAGAACCCTAGAGTGATATACTTCCAACTTAGGTATTTATTTTAAAGTTAAAAGAACAAAAGCATATTAACAAACTCACAAAGAGAAAGGTAAGAAAGAAGGGAAAATATGTATGTATGAATACACAGAATAGCTAAGAGAGTTGTACTGCTGTTCTGTCTGCACAATTAGCCAAGTTCTTAGAAGTATTTATATAATTTTCAACCTCTATTAAATCTTTTTAAAAATTTTTTTAAAAGTTTAGTTTTAAGACAAAAGAACCCAGAATAACACAGAAATAATACAGAAAATACCAAGCTATAGAGAAGATAGTAGGGAATTGGCACTAGATGCTGTATAACACAGTTATCTTCGTATTTGTTATAACAAAATCAATAAAGGATATACAAATTACAGAGGAGACAATAGAGAACCATCATTGGATGCTGTATCACATAGTGTTGTCTTTGCATTTGTCAACACAAAAACAATAAAGGAAATGCCAGAGTACAGAGAAAATAGTAGGGGGTTATCATTGGATGTTGTATTACATAATGTTATCTTCATCTTTATTGCTCAGTTATATAGATGATGGCTCATTCAGTTAATCAATTTTCTCCACTTCACCACCATTGTTCTACCACCCTGTCAGTGGTCTTTCTGCTGGTAATAACTGCACTTTTGGTTTATTTACTCCCTCAAGCTCTTACTTCGTGCAGAGACTGGGCTGCTTATAAATGTGCTGTATATTACCTGGGTGTACACAAATTACTATGGCAGGAAGTGGAGAAGCACCCTTTGGCAATTCCTCACAGCCCTCGAGTGTCCAGTTGGGTAGGTGGGGTTACACAGTGAACCGCCAGACTCTGTCAGCACTACTGCGTCTGTAGCCTCAGGTAAGTCTTCAGGGTCTTCCTGGGGGCCAGGCAAATTGCCTCGCATACCCCAGTGGCCGAGTGGAGCACCTGGCATACCCCGGGGGCCTAGTGGAGCTCTGAGGGCAGGGCAGAGTGCCTGGCACAACCTGGGGGCAGGGCAAAACACCTAGCATGCCCCAGGGGGCTGAGTGGAGCTCTGGCATACCCTGGGGGCTGGGTGGAGCTCCTGGCACACCTGGGGGCTGAGTGCAGTGCCTGGCACACCCTGGGGGCCAAGTGGAGCTCTGGGGGTGGGGCGGAGCACCTGGCATGCCCCAGGTGTAATGTTTCAGATAGACCAAGGACTTCTATGCATTTTAATTTTCATTCAAAACTACAATCCAATAATGTTGGTGAGTCATATTAATGAGCTGTTATTTTGCATCCAATCATTAGGATAGTGCATCATATTTTATCTCATTAGCTCCTGAGGGAAACTCTATTAGATGTTATCATTTTATGAGGAAGATCACACAGTAACACAACCAAAGTCTAATTTGTAATTTCTACAATTCTATTCTTTGTGTCCTATAAATCCTTTCATTTCACTTGTTTTCACTGTCCACACTATAGATAAACTAGTAGCTGTGTGTGTGTATGTGTGAGTGTGTGTGCAGACTTGGGTATTTTAATGTGGTTTTGCCTGACTATTTTTATTACAACTGATGAAAAGTTTGGGTTCTTTATTTGCATGGATTTTGGTAAAGGTATAGTTACTTGGAGAAGTAAAGAAGGAAAAAACTACCTTAAGCAGTGAGACTTTGGAGTCAGACACCCAGAATAAGAGGTAAGCAAGATAGTGAGCTCTTCTTAGACTAATCTGAAATCTTGCTGATTACTTGAAATTTTTCCACAAAACATGGATTGAGTAAAAACATTTCCTTATATTGACAGACACTGTGACTTGAGCTGACATCTGAGTTATAATTATGATTACACAAGTCAATCTTTTTGAGTTCATGTTTATCTTTACTAGTCTAGTAAAAAATCTTTTCCATATTTTTAAAGAAGCAACATCATTACCCTTGCAGATGTGATATATTGTTTCTGACTTTGAAGCTTTCATTTATTGAGCATTTTTTGTGGGTGACACAAAAACTGTTTTTCACATACATCATTTTATACAATTTTTTACATACATCATTATTTACATATGCTATAATAATGTTGGTTGTAGATATTATAAGTCCAATATTGCAGATCAGGTTTCTAAAGTGAGAGAGTTTCATTTTTTTTTTTAAGCCTAGGTCTCATAGGGAGGAGATAGGGTTTCAGTCCAAGTTATGTTGTTCAATATTGTGGTAATGACAATGTTCAGGTGATCATGTTTCCTAGTTTGTTAAACATATATTTGATTTATGTATGTTCCATTGGAAAGCAAACTAGAATCCTACTTTAAATAAAAAATTATATAATTACTTTATCTTTTATCACCATGTCTCTTTCTTATTATTTTGGAAGTATTTATAACAACAATTCATCAGTCTCACCTTCAAATTTTAAATTCACAATAATGCCACCCAGTTACATGAAAAATGCAAACTTGCCACTCTATTGCAATTTCACAAGAATATGACAGTTACTCTTCTGTGATTGACAGTGAGGAAGATATGACAAATTTATCTCTGTCTACTAAAGAGAACATTATAGCTGAAGGGGTAAAGTGTGGGTTTTCTTTATGTCTGGGTTCAAATCTCAATTTTAGTACTTGGGTGAATTGCAAATCATACTTTTGAACTACTACTTTTTGATTCCATATTTGTTACAAACATGAAAACCGCAATTTAATGGATGACTCTAAAAGGATGATGTAAAAGTAAAATATAAATGTAAAGGTAGTTAGTGCTATTCTGATAGTGATAAGTGGTCTTTTCATTGCTTTCTTATCTTCTTTTAAGAAAATGCTCTTCACTACAAATAGATAATAAATGAGTTACATTTTGTGCCAGCAAGAAATAAACTTCTAAAATCTAATGAGCTGGATATTATTTTATTAATCTGTAACTGAGAAGTAACACATTTGAAAATTTCAGAAATAGAAGTAGAAACTTTATATCTATTCTCAAATAGATATATTTCTACATTTAATTTGATGTTTGTTTTAGAGTATTTTTTTTCTTTTGAAAACTAATCTAAATTGAATCTAAGCATACAATTCTGGAAGTCTTTTTCTTTGCTTTGGAAATTATTTTTTGAAAAAAATTATTCTCAATTCAGAAATCTTCATATACCAGTTATCCAATTATAAAAGAAATTAAAGATTTTCTGTAATTTCTGTTATTTCCCAAAGAAGTAATTGTTGAAACATTTTCCTCCTTTTAAGGCCACTCTGAATGAGAACAACATTAATATGAGTATGAGGTTCTTTTGTATATGTATATATATATATATATATATATATATATATATATATATATATAAAGTTTTCTGGCCTATGGTGAGGGCAGATTAACATCTCCACTGTATGGCAGGAGCAAATGGGGATCCCTGTAGGCCGGGTGTGGAGGGTGGCATTTACAAGGGGAACCTGACAGAAACTCCTGTACATCCAGAGGAGAATAAATCCATGCACTTTATGTGAAAGTTTCTTCCATAGTGATTGCAGAAGCTGCATCATTGTCTCATAACATTTTCCACAGAACATACTGAAATTTGTAGCATGTTTGGAAAATTTCCAAGCCTGTAGTACACACCACATAACCCAAACAACTTTTTTTGATGAGAGCACACAGAACAATGCCCTTTTTTTTCTGGAATATTTTTATAGTTTTGGAGATAAAATGGGATGGGTAAAAGCCATCTAACTTTATATTAAAATAATGTTTTGATACTTGAGTTTAAAAATCAATGAAATGGGTTGATAATAAACCCGTTTTTTACTTTTGGGTTTGTGTGGGAGGGGAGACAGGAGAGAGAGAGAGAGAGAGAGAGAGAGAGAGAAAGCTATGAAAAGACTCGCATATAAAATTGATAATAGCTTCCTATTGATTTTAACTTATTCTTAAAACTTGTACAAATCAACTAAACAACCAGTGTTTTTCTAAAAAGCCATAAGTTATGCTACTTAAGTCTCTGAAATACCTTCTACTGAAAATATTTCCAAGATTCTTTCCAAAATGTCAATGTCATACTGTATCTAATCTTACACATTTCCATGTTTCCAATCTTACTATTTTAAACTTTGTTCCATCTACCTTGACTACTTCTTTCTTCTCTTCAGTTTTCTTTTGCTTTCTTTCTTTCTTTTCTTTCTTTCTTTCTTTCTTTCTTTCTTTCTTTCTTTCTTTCTTTCTCTCTCTCTCTCTCTCTCTCTCTCTTTCTTTCTTTCTTTCTTTCTTTCTTTCTTTCTTTTTCTTTCCTTCTTGCTTGCTTGCTTTGTTCCTCTCCTCCTCCTCCTGTTCTCCACCTTCTCCTCTCCTTCCCCTTCTCCTCCTCCTCTTCCTCCTCCTTCTCCTTCTTCTTTTCCTCCTTCTCTTCTTCTCTTTCCTCCTCTTAAAGACCTGGATTGTCTTACATTTTTAGGTTTAGTATTATTCTCCATGTTTATCTTTCACTAAAGCATAAGTTTTCTGAGAGCAAGAAACATGTCTGACTGACCCACTGGTACCTTTCAAACAGCTATCATGGCCAAGTACTAGTAGATGCTAGACAAGTGTGTGTTAAACGAATCTGCATTCTGTATGCATTTAGCTTCTATCAAAGATGAAATTAGAAACATGTGAAGGATAAACTATTTTTTAAAATTGCTTTTTAATGTTAATTTAAGAGATCTATTTTTTAAATATTCCAAGTGTGCTCAATGAATATTGTCCTGCTATTGTACTATGGTTAAAAGTCCTCATTGTGTTGATTTGTATGAGATAATATAATATATTGATTTGCAATGCTGCTTTTATCTTTTTCACACATAATTGGAACCTCAAAATATCAAAAGAAGATGCAGAATAAAATTTACAGAAGAGATCTATTGCCTAAATAATAAACAGAGATAATGGAACTCAAAGTTTCCATGAGAATATTCTGCCATTTTGCATGCAGACAACAAAAGTTTTCATAGGAAAAACTCTAGGAATTTTCATGTGGGTGTGCCCAGAGTTTACTCAACCACACAGAATTATTATTTTCTGTGAATAGTTATTTTTCTTTAGGTTTTTATGCATTTAAACTTTTTTATTTTAAATGAAAACTTTAAAAATACACAGACATTAACCAAACAACACAAAAACAATAAAAGCAATACAGAATTTAAAACAGAGTTTTAATTATTTTGTGAACTGGAAATAAAGATTTTTTTCTGTTTCCTAAGAAAATTCATGACATATCTCTAGGGTCAGGGGCTGGGGATATAGCTCAGTGGAATAAGTGCCTGCCTAGCAAGCGCAGGATCCTGAGTTCGATCCCCAGTACCGCCAAAAAAAAAAAAATCTATCTATCTATCTATCTATCTATCTATCTATCTATATCTAGGGTCAGATCTTCTCCAGATTTCACTTTCACTTTTCAACAAGCTAAGCTAGAGCTGAGAGGGAAAGAAAACAGGTACAAAGAGAGTACAATTGTGATTTTGCCTTTATCTTAATTTCTGACTCTAAGGTCCGGGGATTACACAAATTGTCTTATTTCTTGTTCTTACTGTCTTAACAACTTATTTAAGTCAGCAAAACGTTGATCTTTTAAGTGAGGAATCTCATTAAAATAATTTTATTTGTGAAAACAAATAATAATAGCACAGGAAGACAATATTATCAAAACTGTATGTAGTAGTAGTTTCCAGGCATTCTACGAAGTCCTTTAATTCTTTTATTTAATGCTCACAAGTATAATTAAAGCAGTATGATTATTTCTGTGGTTCAGTTAATAAAAAATGGGGCTACAAAATTCTCAAGCTGAAGTATCTTTTGTATAAAATGGATTTATTAAATACAACATGCATTTTATCAATTATATGTACTTTTAACAAGCAATTTATTCATATTAAGTCACAATTACACTATGTATAGGTAATGATAATTCTCCTTTAATGATTGCAGTTGTTTTTACAAATGCATATGAGAAAGTTCATACTTCAGTTTCACGTGGCTTTTGGGTACAGTGGGAGCTTTTCACTATATTAGGATTAGTCTTCATGAGGATTTTGCTGAGTAATAATCTATGGTAGAGTTGATTTTACTCTACATTTATACAACCTAGGTATGGCTATGGCCAGTAATCTTCATGGATCTTAAGATACAAACCACGGGTTCAAAATAACTTTAAAATATTTTTGAAAAGGAAGATTTTGGATGTTGAGCAATAAAGAGCTAAAAAAAAAAAAAAAAAAAAAAAAAAAAAAAAAAAAAAAAAAAAAAAAAAAAAAAACCAAACCACACACAGAGCTAAAGCTGTTAACCATGGTTAAGAGTAAGGTATCCTTAAATCACAGTTACTCCTGATTGTATTAGGCTTGGGTCCACAATATAAAGTACGTAAATCTTACACTCTTTTGCTCTATCTCTTTTATGATCCATGGGATTATCAAGATCGTGGACCTTTGCTTCTTCTGTATGTATATAAATATGTGTATGTATATATGGAAGAGAAGGGAAGAAGAATGTTGGAATGAGAAGGAAGAAATAGAATAAGTTTTACAATCTTCCTAGATTCTACAAATTTCCCCAGTGTTGTAATCCAGTGAATTTAAAGCTATACATATCATGAATTAAGAATGCAGTTACTGCTCTTTAGGGAGATAACCAGATAATCAGGACAGTCAGGACTTGAAGGGACATGAGACTCCTCCTGGTGACAGAGCATGTTAGCACCAAATTTTACTATAATTGGCATTACACATTTTCCAGCCTGGGTAGCAGGAAGTTGGGGTTGTGTGATTAAATACATGCTAATAAATTTAGAAAAAGTTATTTAAAGGCAACTGTCTTAGCTGGCATGGGCATTTTTATTTTTGTATCCATCCTATTGCTTGTTCACTGAAATACTGAATTGGAATTTAAAAGAGCTCCAATGACTTTGAAATAATGAAGTGAATCTCAGGTTCAGTTGGTATTGGTATGATACATAAGACAGACAGACAGACAGACAGAAAGAAAGAAAGACAAAGGAAGAAAGGAGCAACCTGAGTACTTGAGGCACAAAGATCCGCCAAACTTTCCCTGTGTTCTTCTAGAGGTTTGCCCCAGGACCAGCATACATGCACAGTTTACAACTTTAGGGGCTTTGTTGTATGTAATCTAACATAATCAGTATGGATTTTTCTTTTAAACTCTTTCAATAGTTTCTATTCATGTACCATAGTTCAAAAAGAAAAAGCACATGTCAAGTGAGGAAATCTTTTATTCAAGGTGACTAAATCCACACCTGTATTATATAATACCTGCCACTAAACTGAGAGATTAGTGAACAGATTGTGTGGATCTCTATCAGAAAAGAATGCAACAGAGTAGGATTTAGATAATTTGTGGTCAAGTCATATAGATTAACACAATGTTTTCTTTCCACATGTCTTTCTCTGAATGACCACTAAAGAGTTCTGAGATGAAGGTTTAGCTAATGAAATGACCAGTCGTGGAATAGATTGCTCACAGATATTTCAAACAAACTATAAGAATCCCCCAAGTAGTTCTACCACAAATCCATTGTTGATCATGGATTCAGCCTTCAGCAGGCAAGGGAAAGGAAATAGAGTTCAAAGCAAGGTGAGGGAGCTCATGGCCAAAAAATTCCATATACACAGAACTACTTATGGCCTACCCCAGCCCAGATGGAAGTTCACTGCTTTTTCCATTTAGAGTTCCCCAGAGAGCCTGTCTGGAAGGAGAAATAAATCCCAATCCCCTCTAACACCAGATCCTGCTTACTTGCATGTGGGATATTACTCAGCAGGCACAGCTGCGCTTGCAATTTTATATAAACATCTGAGGCCTTTCCTAAGCGTGAGTCTCTTTCTTTTAGAGCACTTTCCTCCCAATTTCAAATTCCCTCCATTTATATAATCTGCAGAAACTGTGCCAAATGTAAATCATGTTAAAGGGTGAAAAGAGATGATATTTGGGCCAAAACCCCGAATGTCAACCACTTGGATCCTTACCACAATCCACAATACCCCGAATGCAATGTGTCTGGGATATGTGAACAGAGGGTAAGGCTAGGTGAAGGTACGTTTTCCAGCAGTATATGGCTTTTGCCCTGAATCCCAATGTAATGTCACCTCTTCAGGCAGTTACCAAGAGAGACTGGTTCCAGATTCATCTCACATGCCAAGTGTGTGGGAGCAGATCTCATCACTGTTGACTTGGAGTTTAACTTCATAACAAAAGTCTTCACCCATTAGGACCGAAGCCAGTAACACGGCCTGCCTCTGACAATGACCCAGTCTCAGTGGAAGAAGGAGGGAGTTGAGGAGGAGGGCACTGGGTTGGTAGATAGAAAAGAAAAAGCTTTCCATAAGAGATCAGTGTGAAGAAGTCATCCTCACATTGTTTCTATCCCCTAACTGAGATAAGACATAAGGTCTATGCACAGTTCAGTCAAGACGTTCTTTTTGCCTGTTTTGTATCTATTCTTTCTTTTATTAGTAACAGTTTCCTCACTTTCCTAACTCATTGTAAATTAACTGATCCAAATGAAGTCACTCCTGCTTCCTTGCATTCAGATGCACACAAGTTTCACACCCAGGCAATCAGGAGTATTTCATCCTTCTGGCTACAAGGATGAGAAATGGTTGAGAAATGACAATGAAAACTGCTGGAAGGCAATGAGTTCTCCAGTGGAGAACCTTCCTCAAAGCTCTTGAGAAATAAGTTAGACGTTTGACTAATTTCTAGAATTACTGGCAGCCATTTTATTATTGTTAAAGTCTTACTGAGAATAGGGCCAGTGCAGAGGGAAAATATATTATTACTATTTCTTTTTCAATTTAACGAGGGAATAGTTTGTTTTTCTTCTTTCTCATCACCCACTTCTTATTTATTTATTTATTTCTCAAACATATTTAGACTACGTTTTTGTTACTCTTATCTAAGAGACAGTTGTCAGAAATTTGTTACATGTTTTCTTAATAAGCTGCCTATTCAGCGTATATGTAAATGACGTGTGTGGGAAATGCTTTCTGTTCTTTTATTCATAGACGCTGGTTTGGGAGGTCAATGGGTTACATTAACTACAGCATTCAGTCTCAATAATCAGAGTCACTACGATGCGCTCTCACATGTATGGAGCAGCAGCACTGAGATTGTATTACTGTAGTTAACTTGAGGAAATTTAACTCAAGCCCATTATTTATTTATCATTTCTGTCATTCCTATAAGAATAAAGTTATTTTTGTTAGCGACTTTGCCTTTTGAAATCTTCTATGTGACAGTAGAATGTTTGTCATCAACTGCTCTTGTTCAACGTAGCCCAGAGGGTATTGTTTCTATTAGTGGAAAATATTACAGATATTTTGGGGCTCTTTACTAGGCCGTTGAATTCAATTCTGTTATTGGTTATAGTTTATTTTGTCTCACTCTCTAAGAAGCTCAGAACCTAAGAGCAGAGTCTTAGCATCTGTGTTGCTTTTCCTCAGGTCACTGAGTTTAGAGTTGGCAGAACATCTATCTAATTGTCACTTCAGTATAATGTACGCTACTGAGATGCTGCATATCCATGGTGAAAGAAGGAGCCTTAAAATGTGCTTGGCGGTGAACTGAAATTAAGAGCTCCAACTTGTATGTGTATCAAGTCTCATTATTCATGAGTCTCAAGCTGGCAAATGGAAGGGCTTCTGGCAAACCCTGTATTCTGAGTAAAATGATCTCTCCAGGCTAAGCATGAAGCCATCTGCAACAATTTAAATTGCTTCCTGAGTCACCAGGACAAAGTAATGGCAAGAGTGGAACAGTTATTGCAAGCCCCTTAGACTTTTCTCACCTCCAGGGTATTCTTACTGCCAGGAGGGTTTACCATACTCTGATCTTGTCTGAGCACTCTCTTCTGGCTTTGTGCTGGTATCAGTCCTCTCCATATCTTCTCTGACTGTTTTCATTTTATAGAAAAGACTCTCTGTACACTGCCCAAAATTTACATAGAAAAATCAATCCAGGGTATATAATTTGCTCAGTGGCAAAAATTTGTGGAAATGCAGTGTGATTTGTGGTTAGGGCCATTCCTTCACATTGCAAAACATGATAGATTGGCCATAGTTTTCTCACAAGTCTACACAAAGTCTTGACTTGTATTTGTAGCCTAAATTGCTGGTTTCCAATCTTTCTTTCCCCTTTCTTCAGGAGATTTTAGACTTTATCAACTTAGGAAAATCAGACAGAGCAGCATATGACTTCCATCCTCCCACATACTTGTTCATATTTTATACATAAGATATCAACATAGCTTCACATAGCCCCCAACCACTGTGTTGTGCATGAGGACTTTTGTGTTCTCTAACCATTTTAAGTGTATTTTGGTGTGTCCTATTACCACCCATGTGGAAGGACAGTAAAGCAGGAAACACATGTTACTTCAAAACTAGTAAGCTATGTTTGTCCAATATTATCATAAAAGAAATATTAAAAAATATGAAAAAAATTACAGAGCAAATTTTTTCAGCTTTGTCTAAGTTGGTAGCATGCATTTTTTCATTTGTTTCTCCAGAAAATTTGTATCACAAACTCTATAGGATTTTAAAAATTTCCCTTTTGTAGCAAAATCTGAACTTCGAGTCTCTCTTTTTTCTTAGAGATTTACTGTTCATACTATATAGTACCCTAAAGTTTTTATATTGCCTCTGGGAAACTGTCTTGAAGCTGCTGAATGCCATCCTGTCTCTTGCTTTTCATGAAGGGTCACTGAAAGTTAGAAAAGCACAAGCTAGGCAAGTGTTTCAGAAGGACTTTCTCCAGTTGCCCCCTACCTAAAGCACTACTTCACTTTTCTTCTCATAAATAGATTTGTGTGGACAGTTTCCCACTTCAACAAATTGAGAAGCAGTGCAGGTCCATCATAATTCCATCCATGATTTAACTTAGAATACTGTCTTGTTTCTTTCAACAGCTCAGCTAGCCCCAAAGAGTTATAGTGAGGAAAGACTATGTCATTAAGAATAATACATTGAGGTCATCATGAGTCCAAACACATTTTATGATTTTTGGTCTTCATACCTGAGTGAAAAGTTACATATACTACTCAGGACTTTTACGTAAATATGTGGCTAAGAAGATCAAATACATGAACCTTCTCTGGAAACAGAGCCACTGAACATGTAGTGCTTACGAAGTGGTTGGTGAACTTGTTCACTACAGTCTTCACAGAAACCTAGTGAGCATTGTTAATATTCTGCTGATGAAGGAGCTGAGAGTCAGAAATACTGACATAGCTTTGGCACTGCTCTACTGTACCGAGCCACTTGTCATATTCGGTGGGTTCATCCAGTCTGTGGGATTAAAAGTAAGTTTTATCCATAGAAAGAATGATCCGGCTTTCTTTTAGTGCTGTGATTCATTATCTTTCCACTCAAAGATATGCACTGAGTGACTTACTTGGAAGGTCATATTAGAAAAGAAGTATGCCTCTTGAAGAACGTCAAAATCATACATTAAAGATAAAGTACCCAGGATCGAGATCTCCAAAATTAGATTGTTTTAGGAGGTTAGGTGGTAAGTCTGTGTCTATGATGAACAAATTCTCCAATTGATTACACATCGCTAACACAGGGATCAAAACCAACATCATCTTCAAGTAACATAAAAAATTTACTAACAATTTTAAATCGCGTATGCCACTTTATTTTACCACAACTTGTACACAACTAAATCTGTTCAGTTTTTAATTTGCAGTGATATAAATTCCTTTTCTAGGTGAGTCCTTTAGCTGATGGTTTTGGTGTATCAATCAAATCATCAAAAATTATAGCAAGAAATAAAAGCCACTTTACTGAGAATTAGATTAACAGTTACCTGAAAAACTCTCTAATTCTTATGTTTTCAAAAATTACTTAGAAAGGAGAAAGCATTTAGAAAAAATATTTTGATTCAAAGTTTTATACTTGGCTAAATTAACTTCTAAATATAAAAGCTATTTACACATATTGAAATATTCAAGGTCAGATATACTTATTATACTTTCTAAAAAATTACCTGTGTATACATAGTACATAAATAGAATGAGAAATTATAAAATAAAAAGTATGTTAGCAAAATAAGTGACCATTCAAATAAAACTGGAGAAGCTACCCAAGTATTACTATACAACTACCTGTCTGTGGATGTGTCTCAACTTCTACACCGTGAGACCTATCCTTTGTTTCCATGAAGGAACACATGACCTATAAATTGGCTTATTTTTAGCAAGAAAGAGTCCACAGATTTCCACTCTGACAATCAAATCACTTTTCCATGTCTAGAGTTGTGTATGTGTGCCTGCATACATGCATGTGGGGAAGTAGATCTGTCATAAGTAATTATTTGTAGTAACTGTATTTCAAAATTAGATGAATATTTTAGTTTCCTCAGGGTGCTGCAACAAAGTGCTGAGAACTAAGTGGCTTAAAAAGAAGATATTCATTTGTTAAATTCTATATGCCGGGCAGACCATGATTAGGGTTCCTGAAAATTCATTTCTTGGTGGGGACTTTTTTCCTGGCTTGCGAATGGTTATAAAATCATTGTGTCATCACATGGCAGAGAGAATTTGCCAGTCTCTTCCTTCTCTTATAAGGATACCAATCTCGTCATGGGGGCTCCCTCTTGATGTTCCCTTTTAAACCTAATAACGTCCCAAAGGCTTTGATTTCTAATACCTAATTTGGCAGTTAGAGTTTCAACATATGTCTTTTCTGCCTTTGCAAGTTCTCTTGTTTCTGTCGCAATCAGTGAGCCCAATTCTGTGACACCTTTTGTCACTATCATCTTTAGCTTTCAGAAGACATACGCCACTTATCTTTAGAAGGAAGTTGTGGCTCCCCATACCAACATGTATTTTAATGTCTTCATGAAGGCTGTTCCCTCAAAATCCCCTCAGTAGACATAGCTGGTGATTGCTGAATATATTGCACATAACTGATTCGCTTTCAACATCCCATCTACTCAAGCTTTTGTACTTCTACGGTACCACAGGCAAGTGTCAGAAGCTTAACCATCTTTGGCTGGAGGTCATTACTGATTCTAGACTTTACTTAACCAAACAAATTACCTGTTACTCAAACTTTATATATTAAATCCAGAATCACAATGAACCTGTGGTTTAATTAAAACAGAACTTACCTTATGTTCCATTATATTTGATCTATTGTCATCAGAATCCATTTATATTTGTACTTCTGAGACTGTCTTTGATATTCACTAGTGATGTCTTGTAAGCCCTTTGTCATAGATACTATCTTTTTCCTGGTTAGTGTCTATGACAAATCCTCTCTGCTTGGCACATTTTGAGATTTGATTCTTTTCAAGTGATAGAGCCTGAATAAGAAGTGAGGGTAAGAGAACTTCCTCTGAGCGTAATGAAAAGTTCTTCAGGAAAAAGAGGCAGTTTACTTAGACATGAGGAGGTGACTGCTTCTGGCATGGGTGGGTTAGATGGGATTAGGGGAAAATGTTTCTCTGACTTGTCTATATCTGCCCAAATATTTCCATTCCAAGTCTAAGGGTCACATTCCTTTCCAACCTCTCCTGGGTGCCTTTCCTCACTAGGAAAGGTATTTAAATAACCTTGTAATCTTGAGTACCGCATAATTATATCTGAGGCTTTACCTTTAGCCATTATTCATGTCTTCATGCCAGGAACTTGTGAATTTGTTACTTAATGTGGCAAAAGGAACTTTGCAGCTGTGATTAAGTTAAAGATCTAGAGATGTATAGATTATACAGGATTATCCAAATGTGTCTACTACAATTGTAAGAATTCTTATAAGTGAAAGACAAAGGCATAAAATGCAAGGCCAGAGTTACAAAGAGATTGAAAATCCTGCAGAACTGACTTTCAAAATGAAAGTGGTAGCTGTGAACAAAGGAAGGTAACCAGGACCTTTCTAGAAGGTAGACACAGCGAGGAGACGGCCTTCTCTCTGGGGCACCAAAAGTCCTGCTGATATACTTTAATTTTATCGCAGAAGAACTATTTTATTGTTTGATCTCCAGGTCAGTAAAATAAAAATATTTGTGTGTTTTAACTGCATTTGTGGTAACTTGTTATATGAGAAAAGTAAACTAATATCGCCTTGGGTTTAGTACAGGGATTATGGTAAAAGTCAGTATAAGGCTTTATGCTTTTCTATAGGTGTCTTGAGTTGATAAATGAAGTCTCTAGGATGGTTTGTAAATTTTTAGCCTGTCACCTTTACAATGCAAGATGACTAGCCTCTGTCTTGTACAAAGTTTTCTTTACTATTGATGTCATAGTGATCAGCAAAGGCTTGTCTACTCTCAGAGGGCTGTCTAAAGTCACTGTTGTGCTATTTTAAGTAACCATGATGCCTCTACGCCAGAGATTTCTTACAACCCATTTCTGCAGGTCAAGAAGGATACTCTTATGTTCACCAAATAACATCCTCATTTTTAATACCATTTTGAAGATTTTTTTCTTTCCTAAGTTTCCTCCTGATACCAAATACTGTGCCATTCTAGGATCTGGCAGAATATATGATTTACTTCACATGATTACAGTAGCTATTTTAAGGCAAATCACCAATAGCATAGAAGTAGCCCAAAGTTGTTACTGGGCTATGGATGAAGGGAACATGTGGGAAGATTATTCTGTACAACTCGGTGAAAACCAGGAATGCTAAGGGTGGGCCACCAACAGAGGGGCGTGTGGGATGAGCAATGTCAGCTTCTCTCTCTCTTTTCTTTCTTTGTCTTTTTGAGACAGGGTCTCGCTATGCAGCTCAGGCTGGCCTTGACCTCACTTTGGAGCCCAGGCTGGTCTCGAACTTGCAATGATCCACCTGGCCTCAGCCCCTCAAGTGCAGGGATTTCAGGTATGTGCCACCACATCCAGCAATGTCAGCTTCTCTTTTCCCCAACCCCTCATCTCTAGCTGGTGCTTGCAATTAACTAACTTCTGTGAGACTCAGGCTGGTCACTGACCCTAGAATACATGTTGTATAGAAATCACCTTTGTAGGCGCAGAGAAAAATAATAAAGAACAATGAAAGGAACAGAGGGACATGTAAAACAGCTATCAGAAATCTGAACAAATTACATGGAATTCTAATAATAAAATAAGTAAAATAAACACAGGTAAAACTGGTAGCCCCAAGAGAGTTTGAATCAAAGAGTAATTGGAGTCTCAAGCAAATATAGCCAGGAATTTTTAATCTTTACTTAACAGAATTTAATATTGCTGAAAATCTTAAAGAAATTTGTAATTATAATTTAAAGTCGAGAAAATGTGAAACATGGGGAGAAAATATTAAAAGGCCCAAATAACATAATAAAATAAATTAAAATATTATGTAATTCCAATACCAGGGTGAAATAGCAATTGACCTTTTCTTTTCAGTTGTTGACATTTTTATGCATTTTTAAACTATCTTCTTTCTTCTCATATGTGTTATATATTTATAATGTACATAGGGTAAGTATTAATTTATGAATTTTGAAGTTTAATATATTTTTTGGATTTGAAATATTTTTAGAGAATACATTGTTCCATGATGGATATGTACATATCTATCACTTATGTACATGCATATAATTTATGTATTATAAATAGGTATATCAATGTACAGTTTACTTTAAATTTTCAATGTGACACCATAATGCTGAAATAAATGCTTTTGGGCATAAATGTTTGTGAATATTTCATTGTCTTATAGAAAAATCTCAAAATACATCTTTAAAGTCTTCAGCTCCTTGCGATAATTGACGATGAGCTTATAGAAACAAGTGTTTTCTTTTACTGTTATCCCTGTGCACACTTCCCAAAGTTGCCTTTTAAAATTAGTCCTCTCCTCCTGTGTCCTCCAAGCTCTCAAATCAGTGCATTCCCCATACATCCCTTCAAAGTGTTCCCGCTCCTTCTTACAGCACTCACCAGGATCCACCACCCCATCTGTCTGGTTTTATGACCAGTAGTGGCCTTACCCATCCTGACTGTCTTCTCTCACATCCTCTCAGGGAAAAACTGAGCTATCTGGACATTTTTTTGCAGAATCATTTTTTCAAATGAGAATGAAAAAAATTCTGGGGGTGCTAGTAAGAAGCCCATTGAATGGACAAATCACATCTCTTCTCAACCCTAATTTTTCTTTTCTAAAAGCTTTCTGATATTTATGTAGTTACAAGAGACAAAATTGTTCTCTTTAGTATGTAAGAGCTGATTCCTATAACCATTTGCCAAGTAAACAGATTTTTTCACTTCCCTTGAACCATTAACTATTTTATTTCTTGCCTTCAATATTGAAATTCAAAATCACACCATACATATGTTTATATATATTTATGATACATAAAAATTATTCATAGCAGCAATAATCTTTCAGATGATAAAAAAAACAAAGATGGTGGTAATTTTGCTACATTCTAGACCTTGGATTTCAACTTTATTGAAAGCCCAGGTTTTCAGTAATTTATTGTTCTCCTCCGTATAATCAAACATGGCATCAATTGTACTTTCTAGGATTGGACCAGTTAATAACCAGTGAGTCCTTACATGTTCTGTGGATCCTGTGGTAGCAGCACGATCACTTACACTGATGGTTCAGCCACTGTTAGAGGGCACACATGGATGGCGTGCACAGATTGCACCACTTGGGAGGAAAACCGCGTTCTTAGTGCTTGGGGACCCTGCCTGGGGGTCGGTGCAGTGACCTCCCTTGGACCAGAAGGCCAAAGAACCAGCAGGCTTTGTAACAGGCACCTAGACCAGAAGTATTGGAGACTTTTATTTGCAAACTCCCGAAGAGGTGCAGACTGCAGTAAGATTTACAAATACCAGTGTGGAGGTATCATATTTATTATTTAAAGCTTACACAATACTTCTGACTTAATGTTTTTCTGGCTTACTGCAAAAGCATTTTTTTATGTATGGAGGAGTTTATATGTTTGTTAGTGGATTAATTTGAGCAAATGTTTACCTTGTTTACATGTCTTGTCTTTACTTTCAAATTGGGTTTTTGAAAGATGCACGTTGTTGTGGGTTTAGATAACATTATGAATACCAGTATGTAAAAATACCAAATGACTAACAAACTTAGGAATTTCAGTCACTTTTGAAGCAATTAGTAGAAGGGTGAAATCATACAAGTACCCTTATATGTAAAACTGGAATAATAAGTTACCTCCTCATGAGATCAATAAGGTAATATGGTAAAAATTCCCAATAAATACTGTTACTTCCCCTTTATTATACTTTCACAATCATACTGCTGCTTGAGTAATATTAATGTGTTTATAGTATCTTTACCCATAACAGGTGGTATTATCTTTCTTAAATTAGGTATTCATTTCATTACTCCCCTGATCACCAAGAACAATAAAAGTAACTAATGAAGTTTTCAGTCCATAGAGTATTTTTATATCCACAACATCCTCACTATAACTTAATGAGCCCAGTAAATTCTACTTCCCTTTAATTAATAAGTATAGGTGATTTAAGAAGTTAATTCACTTATTTATGTGTTTTGTTTCTATTATTACTATGGTATTTATTACCTTATAAACTTGCCCAACGCTGTCACAAAGATGTGGCAACAGTAACATCTGAACTCTGTTCTTCTGAGTTCTAGTATCGTACATTCCATTGCCTGTGGAAATATCACTTGGGCATCCCCCCAAAAAACTTGCCAACCGTGAAAATCTTGGCCATTTGATTTAACCTTTTGGCTAGATTGCTTGTCTATTTCAGACAGGTGAGAATCTAACACACTTGAATTACTTTAGTAATTTCCTTAGGTTCTGTGTTTTTATACAGTGCTCCCTCAGACAAAAAAAATTAAATGAATTTGACTCTGTCGTCATGCTTCAGTACAAGGGGATTGTTGTCTGGCAGATATACATACAGGTGAAGCAGGAGGACTGGAAAAGGCGGGAAAGTAGAAAGAGTGTTGCTGCTTTACATTTGAAGAAAGTGAGAAAAAGAGCCACAAGAAAGAGAATTCCAGACAGAGAGAACACCAGCACAGAAGCTCCTGAATGCTTGAAGGGAAATGAGATCTGTCTGGAGCTGGGTGGGTGGGCAAGTGAGAATTCTAGATGCATTTAGAGAGTCAAGAAAGAAGAGTACATTTGTAGGTTTGAGGCCATTGAAAGAATTTGTCTTTCATTCACAGATGGGAAGCCTTCTGAGGCTTTGGCTAGGGGAGTGACGTGATCTAAAAGTTAAGGTTTAAATGTTGTGGGTGATAGTGAAAAGAGTGGGTCACTTTGTGCTGAGGTGTGACTTTGTCCATACCTTTAACAATTTTCTAAATATCTAATTTTCTAAATTTTATTTAAGAATTAAAGCAAAATTTTATTAAAAATTAAACCAAAATTGTTTAATTATTCCAAACCTTGGGTTTGTTTACTTAGAAGAATTATTGGATCAGATTTCTTATAGCTGTGAAACAAGACATACTATTAAGTGGTGGTTCCCTGACTGTAAAATATTGTATCCCTTATTGCTGTTTGCTTAGTCTACTGAGATCAGAATTCACAAATATGCACATATATCAATGTCAGTAATATTCTCTCTCTCTATAGATATCTCTATATAGATATCTATATATCTATATAGATATAGATGTAAATATTCATTTTGTACCATAAATACAAGGTACAGTTGAAAACTATAGTCAATATTTAAGTTTTTTAAAAAATGCTATTTTAAAAGATAACACTGCCATTAATCTCTCTCAAAATATTCCCCTGTGGTTAAAACACACTTATTCTATCATCCTTGTAACTTTTTGAAGCAGTTCTGTACATTCTCTTTTGTGTCTTTAGTTGTGTTGTCATGAGTGCCACAGAGTACTAAATCAATTCAAATATTTACCTTTCATGGTCATTTTGTTTCTGAAGAAAAGCTAGAATTCTCAGCGTGCTGAATCTGATGATAAGGCGAATACAACAGACAGATGTGTTGTAACCTGCCTTTCTGCTTGCTGGATAGCCATTTGTAGCAGCAGTCACTGTATTTTTTAATCACATCTTATAAAGACACACATGAAAGAGGATTTCCATAACTGCTTCAGAAAGTGACATGAACAATAGAATGAATGTTCAAAGCAATAGAAGTGTTTTGAGGGGATCAATCACGGTAATCCTTCATTGTAATCAATATTTTTATTTTAAAGAGAAACAAAAACAATAAGAAGAGCAATACAGAATTTAAAAACAAGATAATAGGAAATTAACAAGTTATTATACTGCATATTGTTATCTTCAAAGTAGTTGCTCAGATTACATGATATAGGTATGTAAAATTGATGAAACAATATAAGAACAAATCATTCTTCTCACTAAACTAATAGCAATTAGTAGTGGTATTATCTTAGCTATCTTGTGTATGTATGTGTGTATATATATACATATATATAATTTTCCCTCCTTTTCTCCTTTCCTTCATCCAAGTTGTTCTTTTATTTGAGCAGTTTCTTTCCCTTTAACTATATCTATTGTACATTTTGGGTCTTATTTACTCCTTTAATTTCTTACACTTGGGAGACAAGATGATGTCTCCTCATGTGAGTCTGAATTATTTCACTTTTTAATATGGTCTCTAGGGGTATCCCTTTACCTATAAAAGCCTCAAGTTTATCCTTCTTTATAGCTGAGTAGTACTGCATTGTATGAAAATACCTTATCTTTTTAACTTTCCGTGGTTGATGGACATTTGGATCTTTTTCAAGATTTTGTTATAAACTTGGGTACACATAGATCTTTTGGTATGATGTTTCAATTCTCTGGGAAAATACTCAGAAAGGGAATAGCTGGGTGAAATGGAACCTCTAATCCTAATTTTTTGAGGAATCTCCATACAGATTTCCACAGTAGTTGTACCAGTCTACACTCCTACCAGTAACAAAGGGTTTGTTTATCTTCCTGTTTCTTTACATCCCAGTCAGCATTTGTTATTGGTTGATTTCTTAATGATAGCCATTCTTCCTGGGGTGAGCTGAAATCTCAGCATTGTTTTAATTTGCATTTCTTAAATGACCAATGCTGTTGAACATTTTTTCATTTGTTTATTTCCCATTGTATTTCTTCATCTGAAAGGTGTGTATTCATCTGAGATGGCCAATTTTGGACTGGGCTTTTGAATTTGGGAGGCCTAATTTTTTCAGTTTTTTATGTGTGCTACATAGAATTCCATTGTCTGAGGGAGAATTGGCTAAACTTTTCCCTCTTCTGTGTTTTTTTTCACTCTGTAGTGATTTCGTTTGAAGTGCAAAAACTTTTTAATAAGATGAGATTGCAGTTGTAGACTGTTTGAAGTACTTTCTGTGCAGTTTGTTTTTGGTTCATAAACTCTCTGCCTATCTCTATGTGTGCAAGATTTCTACCCACTTTCTCTTACAGTAGATTTAGTGTTTGTGTTTTAATATTTAGGTCTTTGATCCATTTTGACTTTAGTTTAGAGCATGGTGACAGACATGGGTCTAGTTTTAGTTTTCAGCATGTTGAAAGCTAGTTTTTTCAGCACCATTTATTAAAGAGGCTATTTTTTCTTGCAGTGAACTTGTTTGTATCCTTCGCCAAAGGTAAGGTGGCTCAGTGTATTTGTAGTTGTGCCTATATCTTCTAATCTAATGCACTGATCCTCAGGTCTGGTTTTTGCCAGTACTATGCTGATTTTATTATGGTAGCTTTGTAGTATAGTTTCAAGTCAGGGATTGTGATGCATCCTGCCTTGCCTTTGTTGCCTAGAATTGCTTTTGCTATTCTATTTCTCTTCTGATTGCAAATTAATTTGAGGAATGTTTTCTCTATAACTGTGAGTTATGCTAATTGTATTTTGATTGAGATTGCATTAAATCTCTATAACAGTTTGGGGAGTATGACCATTTTCACAATGTTGATTCTTCCTATCCATGTACAAGGAATATCTTTCAGTTTTATGATATCTTCTTCAATCTCCATTTTCCAAGTACTGTAATTTTTATTATATACATCTTTTACTTCCTTTGTTAGATTGATTCCCAAGTATTTCTTTGGTTTTTCTTCTTTTGGATACTATTGAAAAGGGTGTGGTTTCCCTAATTTCTTTCTCAGTTTGTTTTTCGTGTACAAGAATGGTATTGATTTTTGAGTGCTGACTTTGTATCTAGATCTGCTAGTCAATTTGTCTACTAAAGCTAGAAGACTTTTGTTGGAGTTTTTGAGGTCCTGTAGGTAGAATATTATATCCTCTGTGAGCAATGATAATTTAACTTCCTTATTTCATAGTCTTATTCTTTTTATTTCTGTCTCGTCTTATTTCTCTGGCTAATGTTTCCGGAACTATATTGAATAGGAGTGGTGATAGTGGGCATCCTTGTCTTGCTCCTGATTTTAGAGTGAAAGCTTTTAATTTTTGCCCATTTAGTATGATGTTGGTTCTTGGTTTGTCATAGATGGCTTTTATAAGATTCAGGTAACTACCATCTGATTTTCTGTAGTTTTTTTTTTTTTTTTCTTTTTTTTTTTACCCTCAATGATTGTTGGACTTTCTCAAAAGCTTTTTCTTTCTCTATTGAAGTGATTATGTGACTTTTGTCTTTGGCTCTGTTGATATGGTGTATTACATTCCTTTACTTGTATATGTTTAACTATCCTTACATTCCTGGAGAGAACCTCAGTTGGTGTTGGTATATAATCTTTTTGATGATTTACTGAATTCTACTTGCTATTATCTTATTCAGGACTTTTGCATCTATGTTCGTTAGAGATATCAGCCTGTAATTGTATCTTTTTGGTTGGGTCTTTCTCTGGTTTTTGTGTCAGGGTAATACTTGCCTCCAGGGATAAATTATGTGGAATTGCTGCCCTTTCAATTTCATTAAAGAGTTTGAGGAGTATTGGTGTTAAATCTTCTCCGTATTTCTTGTAGAATTCAGCTGTAAATCCATCAAGACCTAGGTTTTTCTTTGTTGGTAGGTTTTTAGTTATGTTTTTGATTTCATTAATTGATAGTTATTCAAAAATTTTTTATAGCTTCTTGATTCAGCTTTGGTAATTTATATATTTCTAGGGATATGTCTATTTTGACTGCATTTTTAATCTATAAGCATGATGGTTTTCAAAGTAGAGATTGATGATCTTCTGAATTTCCACAGGATCTGTAGTAATTTCACCCTTTTCATTCCTCCTTGCATGGATTTGCCTTATTCCTTTTTTGATATGGTTTGGTATGGGTTTATCAATTTTATTTACTTTTCAAAGAACCGTTTGATTTATTAATAATAAATGTATAGTTTTCTTAGTCTCAATTGGATTAATTTCTGCTCTGATCTCTATAATTTCCTTCCTTTTATGCACTTTGTGCTTGACTTGCTTTTCTTTTTCTAGAAGTTTCTAGAAGTGTTACTGATGTGAAAATTCATTGCTATAAATTCCCCTCTTAGCACTGCTTTAATTGTATCCCACAGGTTCTGATAAGTTGTATTTGCATTTTCATCTACCTCGTTTTTATATTCATCTATCAATAGAAAAGACATTTGTAGAAGAGCTCCTTTTAAAACAGCTGTAAAAGTCACTTCACTGATTTGCTAATGAAATCTGATAATGATAACAATAATGACTCATTTTTACATTGACTCACCACCCAGTTAGTTCATCATGACTTTCTTTTTAGGGAAAACTACTTCCATTCCACAGTGATGGTCTATTTCACACCACACTTCTTAATCATATTAAGTAGACTATGATTCTGGCAACTTCTCAGAATTAACTGGTCCAGGAGTGAGCATCCGAGAGTCACCAACTGTATTCTCATAATTATTTAGAATAAAGACCAATGCTAAACCACTAACATGGTAGATTATTATCCATCTTCTTGGTAGATAAACACAGCACAATTAATCAGTGTGGAGAGAACATAATTGATGGAGATATCATTTCAAAGATGTGGTAGGTTAATAAGTACTTTGACACTTCACTATTTCCTGTTTCTTGAAGTTCCAAAGGCGTTGGCTTATTTCAAGAGAATTTTTGTATCTATGTATATGAATTATTACTTTCTACCTAAGGAAGCTCCGTTTGATTTCTATTACTTGTTTTAGTTAATACAACCTCATATCCTTCTCATTACTCATTTCAACATTACTAGAACCAATATATATATAATGAGAGATGTGGTACACAGAATTAAATCAAACTGTAGTAAAAGCTTTATTATGGAAATTTACTATATGTCTAATAGATTTGATTTAGTACTCTTTATAAAGAGGCAAGTTCACACATCTAAATGGTCAATTAATTTATTTTGAAATACATCTTTGCTCTTGTCTAATACTCTTGTCTTTCTGTGGGCTGCTCCTTTTAAATAAATATTTTGAAATTATGAGAAAGCATTTAAAATATCATGTACTTCTTTGTAATATTTATCATATTTAAACATTAGTAAAATTTATTGCATTGGTGAAAAATTAGGAAAATATTAAAATAGTAGTTTATAATTCTGTAGCACCAATGGATTGGATAATAGTATGGTATAATAATACCAACCATATTTTACCAGTTCATGAAATGTCCAGTTTGTTGAACTTTAAGTCAGGAGCTAAATATATTTGGAATAGTAGATAAGTTTTAAACAAATATCCTACTTCTGAAAGTCAGGAGTCTAACTGGAATTACTGACTCTCCATGGAGAGTCATACCACTTACATCTTGCTCTGCAGTTACAGGCTTGTAAGCAGTTTCTGTGTAGATTTTTGTCTAGACTTATAAAAACTTTCAATAAAGCCATGGAGACATTAAGTTGCTTTCTGTCTCATGGAAAAACTTGTAGACTCCAAGTCATGTTACTTGTTATATAATGTGGGTCCTGAGTTTACAGTCTTTCTTTAAATCTCTCTGAATCAAGGAACGAAAACTATTACTCCTAATGATACAGTGAAAAAAAATTCTAGAAAAGTTGTATCGAACAAGGTTTTTTAAATCAATTATGGAAGTGAAAGAATCATTATATGATAAGAAATATTATTAGAGAACACAGATAAATACTATTCATTTATTCATTTTGTGGTAAGATGGTAGATTTTGGATAATGAAGAGAAGTAAAATTTTAATGGCAGTAATGTTGAAAATATACATATAGTATTTGACCTCACAATCTTTGTGATACTTCAGACTCAAACATTAGGCTTTTTTGTATATGCTACAGTTGTCTTTGATGGACCCAACCAGCCAGATGGTGTGGTGCCTCAAAGTCTTCAATATCAGTTGGGGATATAGCTCAGTGGAATAAGAACCTACCTGGCAAGCGCAGGGTCCTGAGTTCAATCCCTGGGACCACACACACACACACACACAAAGCCTTTAAGATTGAGGGCTGATCTAAAGCAAGAGGGAGTTGTAAATCCCAGGGGAAAAATGGGACCTTACATATAAAAATTAGATATTTTATCTTTAGATACAAGTGATTTCTCCAAAATTCTTCAGGCCTATGATATAGACTGCTGTCTTCATCCTTCCGTAGGCAAGGAGAAAGGACAAAATACGTAGGTCTGAACACAAGAGGTCTGTTATGTCTCCTCATGTGCTTACAGGTGGGCCATTTCAGAGGCTGGTGGGTCTTAGGTGTGTGAATGTGGATTAAGAGTGTGCGATGATTACGTTAGTCCAGTGATTACTTTATCATGGTTCTGTTTGTGCATAATGGGAAAGCTCACTGTTGATGTAGGTGGCACCAATGAGTCAAGGTGGCTTGTAGCCTGAATGGGATAAAAGGGAAAGGAGGGCTCATTACTGCGGCCACCTCCTACCTGCTTTGCTATGAACTATATCTACTCTGCCATGCCTGTCTGCCATGCTGCCCTGCCTTGAGCCAGCTGACTATGAATTAAAACCTTTACAAACTCTGAGCTAAAATAAACCTTTCCTCCTTTAATTTGTGAATGTCAGGTATCTTGTCCCAGTAGTGAGAAAAGTAACTAAGACAAGGTCTACCTTATTTTATTTCTATAGGCAAGAAAGACAGAGAGAGAGAGAGAGAGAGAGAGAGAGGGAGGGAGAGGGAGAGGGAGAGGGAGAAGAGGAGAGGGGGAGGGAGAGGAGGAAAGAGAGAGAGAGGGAGGAGAGAGAATAAAATGATGGGTGCGTCTATTATCTCATTGCGTCCCTCCCACTTTACTGTTACTTGCTATAAAAGATGCTTACTCACCTGCACATGGAGAGAGTGGTTTGTGTGGCAACGTCGCTCTCTTCTCAAAGCCAGCACTAAATACATTTTTTCTCTTTTTTCACAAAAAGAAAGAAAGGAAAGTACAAGAAGAAAAAGGAAAATATGCTGTGAACGCTAATTAACTCCACAGAACTACCCTTTGTAATTTTATTATTATATCTTTTATCATCGAATATTTCCTTTTTAAAATTTTAAAGCCAAAAGGATGGAAACATATCAATGACCAAACAGACATAAACCAGAATAACACAAAACCAATAAAGGAAATACCAAATTACAGAGAAGGTAGTAGGAAATTAACAATGGTTGCTGTATTACCTAATGTTATCTTCAAATTTGTTACTCAGTTATACAAATAAAAGCACGTAGGATTCATCAAACAGTTTTCTCCGCCCTCATCTCTGTTGTTCCCCCACCCTAGCAGTCGTCTTCCCTTTGATAATAGCTGTGCTTTTGGGTTTTATTCACCTCCTTGGGCTCTCACATTGGGAAGACACATGGTTGCTTCAAATTATGCTGCAACATACTCGGGTGTACACATACTACATGGCATTAGGTGGAAAAGCACCCAACCTCAAAGATGGTACATAGGCAGGGACCCAGGCACACTATGATCAGCACCCCACTGACAAGTCCTCAAGGCCCTCGGGGGCCCACTCGAGCCTCAGGGTTACCCCTGTGCACTGCCAGGCTCTATCATGGAATATTTTCAACTGACATTTTCTTTCAGTTAATGTAAACTTCTGTGATTGAAATATTCAAAATAAGAGTAAACCATAGGCATCAAAAGTTATTTTTATATCTTAGAAGAGTTTTCACTTTACCTGTTGCACTTGTTTTGATTTTGCTGGAAAAGTAATATTACATATAACATGCTTAATAGTTACCTGGATAGGTTAATATGCTAATTTTAAATGCCCAGTGGGATGGGGATCAGAGTTTAATACATCTATCTTTGTTCCCTTTTTGACTTTTAATCTCAGACTTCTTGGAAAAAGACATGACAGTTTACAAAAGAATTCCGTAAGCAGTCCTGTGAGTAAGGAGTGGAAATATAAGGATCACTTTCAAACATGGAAAGAACTCACACCAAAACTTTGAAAATACACAAAGACTTTTCAGGTTATAATATAGAGTGGTGTAGAATCAGAAAGTAACAATCTTAATGTAAAGTTAATAAAATGGCATTTGTCTCTGAATTTGGGGCAAGGTAAGAACAGATGGGTTAGGGTTTGGTAGAAGTGAGAATTTACTATTTTAATCCGTATCAGTTTCCTAAGCAAGCACCTAAGGAAGCATTATCAGAATAAATTATAGTAGCACACTAAACAGCATAGCTTGTTCTCACTCAAAAATTATGTAGGCCAATTTTATCTTACCTGACAACTTCATGATGATTGAGTCCTTTCTGCTTATCTGGCCTGTAACATACTAATAAACTGTCAAGGTAGTCCTGACTGTCCTGACAATAACATCTGTACCTTATATAAATGCTTTCTTTTTATATGCATGCCAAATGCTCTGGGGAACTATGTGCAGGAATACACACACACACACACACACACACACACACACACACACACACACATATATATATCACCACTAAAATTTAATAAAATTATTTTAAGTATTTCTTGAGTGAATGCTATGTATGAATTCTTGAGTGAATTATATGTGTAAGCATTATATTGAATATTGAATAAGATTCAAGTAAATCTGCTGTGCACAGTTATATAGGCATTGTATTAGTCAATTTTTTCATTGCTGAGAAAACGTGACACAACTTAAAGGAGAATTTAATCTGGCTCATGGTTTTAGAGGTTTTAGTCAGTGGTTAGGTGATTCCAAGGCAGAGACATTCTGGCACAAAGGTGTGGTGGAAGAAAGCTAGTTAGTTTATTCCAACCTATAAGCAGAGCAAGGGGCATGAGGATTTTAAGAAGTATACCCTGCAAAGGCTTGCCCCTGAAAACTCACCTTCAGCTGACATACACATTCTAACTTTCATACAACTCTGAACTATGGGTTAATCTACTGAGGAGTGTGGCATGCCCATAAGTCAATCAGCTTTTCAGGACTCTCTTAATCCTGTCAAATTGACGATTATGTAATTTTCAGTAATAGACTTGATATAAGTAAATTTAATACAAAGTTAGCATAATATAGAGTAGACAATATAAAGTTAAAATTTTGTTAGCTTATAGCATTGATATAGCTAAAACAGTTAAAGCAAACAAAAGTATTAAACAAAAAAGTGAAGAAGATAATATCAGTTTGGTATGACTGATGATAATGGTGGGCTTTGTACAGATTGCAGAGTACAGCTGAATGTAATGTATATATATATATATGAGAGAGAGAGTTTGACATACTTCAAATAGCATGGAACTGGTGGAGTAAATTCTCATACAATTTTTCTGTCTTTAAATTACCTTCTAATAAAAAACAATAAATTACCTTCTAAGTTTATGGTATATCCTAATGTCACTTAAATATTATTTATTCAAAATGTGTAATTTTTGTGTTAAAATCTTGTTTGTTCCTTTATTTCATTGCCGTTGCTTGATAACAAAGCAAAACACAAATGTTTGGATTAAGATCCAATGGGGTGAGATTTGAAGGGTAGAAAATTATGAAAAAGGAGTGTCCAAAGCAGCGGCAGTGAAGTAGATAGATAAAAAACCGAAGAGCAGTGTGCACCGTAGGCTGAGACTCTTAAGGAAGGATTGGAGGAAGAGGCTAAACTTTGCTGAGAAGTTGCATCATACGAAAAGGAACGGTAATGGACCATTGCGTTTGTAATTCAGGTACCTTAGTAATATGGTAAACTCATAGAAATTCTAGTCAGATCTTTGATCTAAACAATATCCATTTTGGCTGGTGTCCTGGGGTTTGCTCATCTGCTTTCTATCAAAACGGTAATCTCATTTTCCAGACCAACCTTACTGGCAACATTTTTCCTCATAGGAAGGAAACCTAACCTCACTTATGGTGGGGAAGGCACATTTTCCCATTTTTACCTATAATGCCTCACTTCCTGTTGGTCAGTTATGTTCCTCCATAAATAAGGTGTTGGCCATTCTGTCTAACTTAATTGCGGGCAACATTATAAGCCAAAGTTGGGAAAGGGATTATTTCACATGTATTTGTGATAGGTGCAAGACAACAGGATTTCTATGCTTCCAAGCTAAGCCTCCTCAGGTATATTTGTATTTCCTAAAATGAAAATGTCTCCATATCTTCTTCATCTTAGGTCATCACTACCTAAGTAGCCCTTTTTATATTTCTGCCTTAGTTTGTCCAAGCTCCTGTATGAATGGTGTTAATAATGGTCATTTCGATTCCAAGAAGACTTCGGGAATGAGAAAAATCTCTCTAACTATGCACATTCTCCTGTGTGCACACAGCACATGTGCATACATCTAAAGTTTAGATTTAAAAATATTTTATATACATTATAACATTTTTTCTCGTGATATTCTATGATTGTATATCTTAATCACTTTTTTGTCACAGTGGCAAAATGCTCAACACTCACAGCTTAAAGGAGAGATTTACTATAGCTCATGGTTTTCTAATATAAAGATGATAACACAAAAATTAAATCAGTTAAACAATTTCCCTACATCCACCCCCCAGAACTTATCTTCTAATACACTGTCTTTCACAGAGTGTTATATAGTACTCTTCCTAGTTCTCTTTTATATTTGCTCCAAATATGCACATATCTTCACGGACACAGAGCACTGTCTCTTGTGCCTAATGAAGTATTTTAAAAAGCACCCATTGATTTTTCTTTTTCCAAAGAGGAGTGGGTTCGTTACTGTGACTGTTTCTGACCATTTGGTACAGAAGCCTTTGGAACTGAAAGAATTTGGAAAGTGTCCAAGATGCCAGCTAGGGAGCCCTTATAGTACTGCAAGCAGATATTAATGGGAAATTCTGGTCAAAGCTCAGAATATAAAAATCTGAGAAAAATGCACACAGTAAAGGTCAGGCTCAGAAGGCATTCCTTGGTAGTAAGGATTCTACTGGCTGTTGGACTAGAGGCCATTTGTATTGCACCCTGGTAGAAAATTTGTCTTCATTTTGTACTATGTTCTAAGACTTTTCTGGAGAGTGAGATTAAAGATAATGGAATAATTAATCTGGCAGAGGAAATTTCAAAGCATTAATTATTCAAGCTGTGACATAGCTACTGTTGGCTGCTTTAACCATAACTGCAGGGAAAGCCAGTGGTAAAAAGCAGGTCTGAATAATTTGAAAAGTTTTGGTGGTGTCCAGAAAGGAAAGATGGGGCCAGGAGAGCTTCTTTGCTGCAAAGATTAATATTAAAAACAAGTTAAATACTTTATATGAGAACAATAGGAAAGATAGCTTTAAGGCACCTTAGGAATAAGCCAGACCCAATCCTTTGCAGCTCCACAGTGCAACACTGTAAAGCATTCATTTTGAAGTACATTCCTGGCATGCATGCTCAAGAAAGACCTCCTAGGGCAGTGGTGGTAAACCTATGTCCTGCGTCCCGCAGCTGGTTGTTTGTTATCACTGAAAATTTTAACAAGTTCACCATCACTATTTTAGGGAAATGTTTATTTGGTACTCATTTCATGATACTCAGCCTTTGAAGCATTCAGAGACCACTGCAGCTATGTTCCAAGGGGTCCAGATATATCTCTCATTAGCAGAAATTGTTGGAGTCATCCAGTTAGTGCTGGCTGATTATGTATACAGAATTCTCAAGTTGTGGGGTTACAGAGGCTCCTGCACAGATTTCAGAAAAGGCTTAGGAGATGAGCCATTGTGCCACTAATATGATGACAGTGCATCAAGCTGTATGATGAGGAAGGTCTCAAGAAGTTGGACATGACAGAACCACAAATCATGTGCTTAGCAAAGCTGCAGGTAATGAGTGCATGGACCTCAAGAGAGAGGAATATGGGCAGCAATCAGCAAGGCAGCAGTAGAGGTGATTTTCCCTTTGGGACAAATGTCTCACCATAACTGGCTCACGCCCTGGTCACTACACATGGAGCTGTAGGACTTATTGTTTGCCTGGCAGGTATTTGGTCTTGCACTGGTCAGATTCCTTTCTAGTCCCCTAGTTCTCCCTCTTGGAATAGGAATGCTTACTCTTTGCCATTATATGATAGAAGTATTTCACTTTCTTTTATGTTTATACAGGGATTCACAGTTAAGACTTTGCCTTTAGTCTCAGAAGAAGAGACCTTATATTTTAATTTTTCAGCAGTGCTGGAACTATTAAGACTTTGATGAATGTGCATTGGTAATGGGTATTCTCGATAAGTTTACGGAAGTATAAAATAGAATAGCTACAATTTATTTATTTATTTTTTATTTTTGGTACTGGGAACCGAACTCAGGACCTTGCTCTTGTCAGGCACATAACTATTTATTACACATTTTTCATCAACTTACAAAGTATTCACAATGATAAATTATTTCACAACCAACAATGTGAAACAGTTGAACGTATGGTCACATAGCTAGGAAGTGAGCCTATGCTCATACAAGTAGGAGACCAAGTGCAGTTTTAATTGAGGCTATGATTTATTTACAAATTAACTAAAAAGTGATTCTCAAACTTCAGAAACCTTGTTCCAATCAAAGAGTTGGTTCTTTGAAAGAATAAATAAAATTGATAAACCCCTAGCCAACCTTATCAAAAAAATAAAGAAAAGAACTTATATTCATGCATTAAGGAATGAAAAGGATGAAAATACTACAGATTCTACAGAAACTAAGAAGATCATTAATACCTACTTTGAAAAATCTTTACTCCAATAGGATAGAAAACTTAGAAGAAATGGGCAAATTCCTACATAAGTACAAATTACTAAGGATGAGTAAAGAAGATAAAAAAATCCTGAACAACCCAATATCAATTAGTGAGATTGACAATGTGATTAAAAACTCACCAACAAAGAAAAGCCTAGGCTTTGATGGATTCACAGCAGAATTTTACAAGAAATTCAGAGAAAACTTAATACCAAAACTCCTCAAAATCTTTAATGAAATTGAAAAGGAAGCAAATCTCCCTAACTCAGGAGGCAAGTATTATACTGATACCAAAACCAGAGAAAGACCCAACCAAGAAAGAAAACTACAGATCAATCTTCCTAATGAATATAGATGCAAAGATACTCAATAAAATACTAGCAAATATTTTAATTTTTTTTTTTTTTGGCGGTACTGGGGATCAAACTCAGGATCCTGCACTTGCTAGGCAGGCGCTTATTCCACTGAGCTATGTCCCCAGCCCAATACTAGCAAATAGAATGTAGCAAATCATCAAGAAAATCATACACCATGACCAAGTTGGATTCAATCCAGGAGTGCAGGACGGTTCAATATTTGCAAATCAATAGATGTTATAAACCATACCAATAGAGCCAAAGACAAAACCAACATGATTGTCTCAATAGATGTAGAAAAATCTTTCAACAAAGTCCAACATGCATTCATGATACAACTCTACGTAAAATAGGAATAGACGGTCTTTACCTAAACCATCTATGACAAACCAACAGCCAACATCGTACTACATGCACAAAAACTGAAAGCTTTTCCTTTAAAATCAGGCACAAGACAAGAATGTCCACTATCACCACTCCTGTTCAACATAGTTCTGGAAGGATTAGCCAGAGCAATGAGATAAGTGAGAGACATAAAAGGAAAGGAAGAAGTAAAATTATTATTCTTTGCAGATGACATGTTACTTTACATGGAAGACCCCAAAAACTCCATAAGAAGACTAAATTAATCAGCAAATTCAGCAGTGCAGCTGGATACAAAGTCAACACCCGAAAATCAATAGCATTCCTATACACAAACAACAAACAGACTGAGAGAGAAATTAAGGAAATTATACATTTCACAATAACATTGAGAAAATTGAAATATTTAGGAATCAATCTAACAAAAGAAATAAAAGATCTATTCCATGAAAACTATAGTCCTCTTAAAAAAAAAGATCAAAGAGGATTTCAGTAAATGGAAAAATATTCCTTGCTCATGGATAGGAAGAACAAACGTTGTGAAAGTGGCCACACTACCAAAATCATTGTACAGATTCAATGTAATTCCCATTAAACTACCCTTAGCATACCTCACAGATCTAGAGACAACAGTTCTTAAATTCATCTGGAACCAGAAGAGACCCAGAATAGCAAAAGCAATCCTCGGCAACAAGGACAAGTCAGGTGGAACCACAATCCCTGACCTGAAATTATACTACAAAGCTACTGTAATAAAATCAACATAGTACTGGCTAAAAAACAGTCCAGAAGATCAATGGAACAGACTGGAGGACATAGACACACACACGAACACCCTCAGCCACCTAATCTTTGATAAAAGGGCCAAACAAACTCACCGGAAGAACAATAGCCTCTTTCATAAATGGTGCTGGAAAAATTGGCTTGCCACCTGCCAAAGACTGAAAATAGACCCAAGTCTATTAGCATGCACCACCAAGCTCAAGTTAAAATGGACCACAGATCTCAATATTAAAACAGAAACACTAAATCTACTGGAAGAGAAGGTAGGTAAAAACCTTGAGGACATAGGGGTAGGCAGAGAGTTCATGAACAAAAACAAACTGTCCATGAAACACTCTAAAAAATCAACAACTGGGATCTCATCCTAATGAAAAGTTTCTGCACATCTAAAGAAATCACCAGCAGAATAAAAGGAAAACCACAAGTTGGGAAAAAATTTTAGCTGACTGTCCTTGGACAAAGGTCTTCTATCTAGAACATGTAAAGAATTAAAAAACATCAGCCCCACAAAATTCAAATACCCAATCCAAAAATGGGAATCTGAGATGAATACATGGTTCTCAGATAAAATAATACAAATAGCAAATAAATACATGAGATAATTTTCAACATCATTAGTCATTCGAGAAATGCTAATTCAAACAGCATTTAGATTTCATTTCACCCCAGTAAGAATGGCTATCATTAAGAAATCAACTAATAACAAATGCTTGCAAGGCTTTGGAGAAATAGGAACTCTTCTGCTGCCAGTGGGAATGCAGACTGGTGAAAGCACTGTGTAAATCAGTTTGGAGATTCCTCAGCAAACTAGGTCTAGAGGTCCCATTCAACTCAGCTGTTTGCCTTCTGGGTATTTTCCCAGAAGATCTGAAAACCTCATATCACAGCAATATATGTGCACCCAAGTTCATAGTAGCACAATTTGTGATTGCTAAATTGTGGAAGCAACCCAAATGTCCATCCACTGAGGATTGGATTAACAAAAATTGTGGTGCTTTTATATAATGTAATATTACTCAGCTACGAAGAAAGATAAACGAGGCTTTTATAAGTAAATGGTCACAACTAGAGACCGTACTCATAAGTGAAATAAATCAGACCTATATGTATAAGCAATGTATTGTCTCACTATTGTAAGAACCTGAAAGAGTAAAAACTAGGAGGTATGATAAACATTGTAAAACAAAAGGAAAATGCTCAAAAGTAAAGGGTAACTGGGGTATGGGAAAAGAGAAGGGAAGGAAAGGGAAATTATGTATGTATGTATATAGAGGATTGCTAACAAAGTTGTACTATTGTCTTCTATTGCTTTATTGAAAGAAAGAGTCGTGATTTATTGTTTGATCAATCTTGCATGTCTCTGCTTGCTTTCCTGAGAAACCACTTTGAAAATATCAATATGTAATACAAAAAACATTGTTAATTGCCTACCACTTTGTCTGTAACTCTGTATTGTCTGTATTGTTCTTACGCTCTCTTATAAATTGATGTCTGTTTGTTAATATGATTTCCTTCTTTTATTTTTAAAATAAATTTTTAAAAAAACTTTGTTCCTTAAACTTGGACTGAGACAATAATTTATGAGAAATCAAAAACCTTCTCGATTTTTCAGTACTATTTAGGAGACTGACTTTCTACATTTATATCACTGGAAATCACACCAATATAAGAAAGTAGGAAAATTGCATGGCTGTAAACAAAATTGCCATTCCTCAGGCATTAGAAAATGAGAAGGAAAAGGAAAGAAAATTCAAGAAAAGCCTCATCTTAGTAACTTTCTTCACTGCTGAGTCACTATACCCAACATCTGCAATTTAAAGGAGAAGTTTATTTGGGTCACAGTTTGTAGAGGTTTCAGTCCACAGTCAGCTGGCTCCAAGACAGGAGAACATGGCAGTAGGGCATAGTAGGGAAAAAGCTGCCATTTCATGAAGGACAGAAAGCAGAGGTTTAAGGGAGGGAAAAAGAAGAGAGATGGAATCTTTCAAATTACAACCACAATGATTTGCCTGTTCTGACCGGGACTTATCTCCTAATAGTAGTTCAGCTATGATACTCGTATAATGCATCATCTTCCAAAGGTCTTGCCAATGACCAAATGAAGCTTTAGTGTGGCCTTTAAGTATAAACTATGACATGTAGGGGTGGAGATGAACTATAGATCTCAATGTGTTACTTTGTCTATTTTCACAGACTTTGGATGTATATGTACATATTACTTGGATTGCCATATTTCTAGAATGGATTTATATGTAGAATTCCTGCTTTGTAAATTTTCCATGCTGAATGTGAATAATTGACCTGTTTTCTCCTAATAAAGGAACCGTGGTTACAAATTTGTAAGGGTATGTTGACAGCTCAGAAATTGAGTGGAACTTGTACTATTTCCTTAGGCAACAATGACATCCGAGGGTTCATTAGATGTAACTACAAGAACCACCACACAATCAGAAGTAGTCTTCTAATTTGAATTTCTAAGTCTGGAAAGAAGTCTTGTTTAGGGTGAGCTGAGATCCAGGATGTTTTTCTGTGAATCTGCGGAATTAAAAAATGCATGATTATTGCATTTGTTTCAGTGACTTGCACTGCCTTTTTGAAGATTGAACTGCATGTACAGGTGTTTGATTATTTTGTCACTGAAATCACTGCCAGAGCCACAGTTAAGAGATCAGGATTGTACCACCATTTGTGAGCAAAATTTTGTCCCAATTTTGGCTATTTCCTTCACAACTAAATTTAGTGGAGCCTATAGCAATGCTCCTTTCTCAAATATTAAAAAGGGAGAGAAAAAGAAACGTACTCAAAACACCTGGCATGATAGTGCACACTTGTAATCTCAGCACTCGGGAGGCTGAGGCAGGACAATTATTGTGAGTTTCAGGCCAGCCTGGGCTATGTAAGTGAGTTCATGGACAGCCTGAACTGCATAGTGAGAACCTGTCTCAAACAGATTAAAAAGAAAAGAATGAAAGGGGGGTAGGGATATAATTGAGTTGTAACGTTCTGTAATGGAGTGGTTTAGCTAGGTGCGGGGGCGCGAACCTGTAATTACAACACTGGGCAGGCTGAGGCAAGAAGAATGCCCAGAGGTCAAGTTCAGCCTGGAATACTGAGTCAGCTCAAGGCCAGCTTGAAACACAAAGTGAGACCCTGTCTCAAAAAACCAAAACAAAAAACAAAAACAATCAACTTAACTGGTTATGCTATGTCTTGGTTACTTTTCTCTCATTAATGAGACAGAATACCTGAAGCCTAAAATTAGCTTACAGTTTGTGGAGGCTTCAGTCCGTACTTTGCTGGCTCCAAGGCAGACTGGCACATGGCAGAGGGCAGCAGTTCATGGTGGCAGAAAACATCAAAAGCAACAAGAGCAAAAATGGAGGGGCAGCCGAGAGTAAGCCTCTTTCTTTCCCTTATATTGTGTGCAGTCTCCCCGTCCTAGGGTGGGTGTAGCACTCACACCCCAGCATTGGGCCATGAATCAAGAAACACCATGACTGTAAGAGGCTTTGGGGGAGCATCTAGGCAAAACCATGTCATTTCACAGGTATACCTGCATTATACATGTCCATCACAAATGTGAGCGCCCCTACCTTGAGGGCCCAGGGAAGGTCCTGTTTTTCTATACTGGATCTACTGTGTGTGGAGATTCTGGATGCTGCCCTGCATTCACTCAGCTCTTAGTCTGCTGTCCTCATTATCCTCTGGTCCATGTCTTTTCTGGTTAGCCTGCTGACCTCCAGTCACCAGTAACTTCGTTTCATAACCTGAGACATTCACAGGAGAAGGTCTGGGTATTGTGGACAGGATATGGGGTAGGAAAAGTTTACAGAAAGCGAAACTGGAGACTTAGATTTGACAACACCTAGGACACCACTAAATACACATAACTGGACTTTTTATTTTAAAGAGAATATTAAAAAAGAATAGCAAAATATGAATAACATAGACAAAAATAAAGCAAAAACAATAACAATGATACAGGGTTACAGAACAAAATGATAGGAATTAACAGCGGTTGTTATATTACATATTGCTATCCTCAATGAAGTTGCTCGGGTTACCAGGTGTAAGAATAGAAGATTGATGAAACCATTAAAGAGAACAGAAAATAAAAACAAAAACTCCATTAGAAACAATGCGGAGCTTCACTAGACAAGATGGTAGCAATTCACCAATGGCTGTTATATTGCATATTGTTGTCTTCAAATTAGTTTTTCATATTACCAGATGTAAGTATGCAAAATTTGTCAAGGAGAAAAAAAAGTTAGGCATTAACTGTTCCTTTCAATAAATCATTAGACATAGGCATTACAATCATCGCAGTTATATATATTTGTATTTACTTACAGGTGTTTTTCTTTTCAGTACCATTTGTCCCTACAGTTAACAACCTGTTGACGACATCTTCCAACTAAATTGTTGATCTCTGCAAACAAAGATAAATAGGTAAATTTGAGCTCACATTATCTGTTAGTAATTCAATCTTCAAAAAGGCAGTACAACTCACTATAAAGGACTTTTGCTGAGGGACAGCATAGATAAATCAGACACTGTACCAGGAGATACTTGTTTGGTCACAGCGATCCATTTTTATCATGATAGTCGCTGAATTGTGAAGTAGAAAAAAAAGTTATCATATATTTAAAACGGTATATTTTTGAATTGACAGTTATGTGGTGACAGTCTGTTAATGATTGGTCAAACTGGCTGTTATTTTATATGCATATATATGTAAAATTATGCAAAATACTATCATGGGCATAAGGAAAAATGGATTGTTAAAGGATTGAATTACTGTCTAGAATTCTGCCAAAGTTGAAAAGATTGTCGTCTTAGAAAAATTGAGAGACTCAAATCGAAACACTTATTGAGCAGATACCCTTGATTTTTACCTCCAAACAATGGACTAGATCATCTGTGTGGGTAAGGTTTGGGATTTAAAATTAAACTATAAATTTCAATTTTTCATCCGAGTGATGTTGAAATAGTAGGGTAAATTAGATGAGTTAAATGTTATTCTACGGCACCTGGACCATGTACATATGGGTAGGCTCATGTTGGAGAACTATTGTACTTTCCAGAAACTTCTATTAATAATTTATTCACAAATAATTAATTTATTGATAAATATTAACATCTTTATCACATTGATTCATGTTTATGTGTTGCTTTCTAGCTTCCAATCTTCAATTTCCCATCCATGAAGCACTCACAGAAAAATAGAAAAGGCAGTACTTTTCTAGCCAGGATAGTCCAGTAGGAAGCATTGCGCATATCACTTGACTTAATACTCACAGCAATCTTGATTGAAAAACAATCTAATATTTCCAGGAGAGGAAAAAAGGTATAAGAAGAATGAGCATGCTTATTCATATTGCTAACAAGTATAAGATTTGGTAGTGGTAAGCAGTTATACTGACACATCTTTTTAAAATCTGTCATCAAAATTTACTGTCTTTATTTTACAAAGTTCAATAATTTTCAGCCACTACTCTAATGTTAAAATTCCTCAACAGGACATTCAATAGCCTTCTTAATCCATCTTCCTCCATAGTTTCAATTTAATTGTTGCATTTCCTCACTTCTCTTTTTATCCATTTACTATGGACTGGTTCCCTAGGACCAGTTCTTTATTTGTTTGGTGATTCACACTGTTCACTTCCACTGATCATTTTATGTTTCAAATCTTAGGGTTATGCCACTTCGGCCATGAGGTCTCCTTTTCCTCTTTCTTAGCCAGTTCAACCATTTTTTTTTTTTTTTTTTTTTTTTGCGGTACTGGGGATCGAACTCAGGACCCTGCGCTTGCTAGGCAGGCGCTTATTCCACTGAGCTATATCCCCCGCCCCAATTCAACCATTTTTGAACCTTTGGTTTGGAACTGTGCAATCTGAACCCATCCTGTAGTTATTTATGCACCCATCCTAATTCGTTCCTCAAATTCCTGGAGGAAAATAACCTATCTTTATATTTTCCATAGTGTCTAGTATAGCTTTTGCTTTCATAGGGAGTTAATAATTATCTCTTGAATAAATGAATTAAAGTGATATATAACTATTTAGAAACAGATTTTGTGCTTTATTAGTAAAGTTCTTTTGTTATTTATTTTTGTAGACATTTTCAGAACTGTTAAAAGAAAACTTATTAGGAATAGAATCTCCAACTGTTATTCCCAGAAGAGGTCTGGAATAGTAATATATAAACCGTACTTGTAAGCCCCTGGAAAGCATTCAAAAATGTCAAAGATCCTGGATTTAAAAACAATGATGATGACATTAATATGGAAAACACATGCAGTAATTAAGGATGTATATCCGTGTGTGTATGCAATATGTTAGTTTTTCATTGAATTGATATTCTTACCTACTAAAGAATAGAACTCATTTGTGACACAGAACTTTATGATAATTTGTCAGTAACACATGTATTGTTGTAAGGTATAATGGTAAAAAAATATAAATTAAGGCACCCCTGGGTCATTCAATTCAGCTGGCAATATACCTGAATAAAAAAAGACCACTGGACTTAATCTTTAAGCCTGTCATTTATTTCTTTCACACAAAAAGTATGGGACACAGGTGGTCAGAAGTCAAAGATCATACTCTGCCTGAATGCTTCATAAGCCACAATACAAATGTATGGGACCTGCTGGGTGAAATAAAAAAGTCACCAGAATGGGGTGTAATTGTAGTGACCCAGGTCAAAGGCCTCTCTGCTTTTGGTGTTTTACAAATGTTTGACAGATTAAATATTTACCTCCTAAGAATAACAGGTAGGCCATGGAGCTAATAGTATTCATAAACATTAAAGCTTCATTAAGAATTCTCCTTCTGAAAGATCTAGGTCAGATAAAATTAGTAATAAGGCTGCAATCATTTTTGTCCTGCTGTTAAAGAAAATATACTCTCTATAACATCCCTGATTGTAACTGCGGGTCAGTCAATGTGAAGACTAGAAAGAGAGGAGGAGGAGGAGGATGAAGAGAGAGAGAGAGAGAGAGAGAGAGAGAGAGAGAGGGCACCAAGAATGCAACAATTATAACTAGATTCTTTCTTCTTTGAAATACAGCAGTTATTATTTCCTAGGTGTAGCTTGGGTCATTTTGCCACTAATGTGTGAAGATTATTTTACTAATATTCAACTCTATTTATGTTTTAATCCCTTAAGAAATTGATATAAACCTAGGTTTTCATATGAATGATGTATTTTCACCCATAATCTCAGTGCATTACTAGGACAATAGAATAATATATAAAAAATGACTGTGTATATATCATAATGCTCTGAAATTAAGGTAGTATTACTCTTTAACAGAATATCTCTGCGCTCATTTGAAGCCTTTGAAAAATATGTAAGTAGTTTGATTTGTAATATGCCTTTCTGTTTTTAGCATTCTTTCACAATTTGAAAACAGTAATAATTATTTATCGAAACCAATGGTGTCAGTTACATGAGTGAGAATCGCTTGCAGGACTTGATAAAACACAGATTGCTCGGCTCTGCTCCAGAGTTTAGGGTTCACTCTGTCTGGGTGAAAATCAGGAATTGGCATTTCTAACAGGTGTCCCCAGGGTGCTGCTGCTGCTGCTACTGGACCATAGATAACAGTTCGGGGCCAACTGATTGAAATATTGCACCACCTGCGTCAGACTGAAAAGTGAAAAGATTCATTTGATAACGTGGATAGGTTTGAACAAGTTAATAATTTGCGGCTTATAAATTTAATGGTAGATTTTTTGGGGGGGTTTCTAGTTCCAACTGGATATTTTATAAAAATATAGCAAAATCTTCCTTCCTAAGCCATGTGTCATCAACAATATTGTTTTCTTTAACATTGAGTCTTAGATCTAAAAATCATTTAAAAACAACTTATATTAATTAATTTACCTGGAATCTGCTAGATTTGCTGTCAATGTCATTGTTACTGATCTTTGACATCAGAGATAATGAGAAACATGTTTATACCAGGAAAAATATGACTGAAAACTTATTCATTCTCTAAATCAAAACACATTTGCCTGCCTCAACTCTCACAGAAAAACTGCTGCATTGAGGATTACCGTGTGTAAGATCTTTTTCATAAGATATGGTGACAGCCTGTTCTGCCACTAATGTTTCTTTTCACATTTGCTACCTGCTTTTCTCCTTAGAAGGCTATAACATAGATTTTACTTCTTTTCACAGTAATCCCAGGTTTTTCTGGCTTTAATACGTACTGAGATAAGCATGTGGAGAAATTATGCCCAGGCTACACTTACCTTTCTTTCATATACTAGTGAATGTAAGACACATTGAATTTACTTTCAATAAGAGACTTTCTACGTTGAAAGAACGTATCAGTATTGTTGTATTCAAAGAGGTAGGCAGAAAGAAGGTGGAGATGGAGGGGTACAGGATACTAGTGAATCACAGAGCCTCCTCAGATTATGCAGATTTTCTTTGAGTTTATTTATCTACTGATTTTATTTTTGGTGATGAGATGGACAAAAGTGAGTGATAGTCTTGATGGGAATAATTTTCTAAATTACAGTGACTCTCACCACATCTCATTGTAGAAGGAAACTCCTAGTTATTATTTCAGTAAGCATTCCTGACTAAAATATTAATTTGTTAGACTCTTCTAGATTTTTTATTCATGCACCGCTCCACACACACTCTGTAGTGTTTTTTCTATTCTCAAAAGGAAACAGAGGAGGAGCAACACAGGCAAGTAAAGGGATATGGCTAATGTAAAAGCACATGCTGGAAACATTTTATGCCTAAATTTCCTATGTAATAATCCCTTAGAGGCAAACATATGACATCTGCTTTTAGATTTTCAAATCCATTTTTTTGTTGAAGAATTATATATATACATACACACACACACACACACACACACACACACACACACACACACATATATACATGCACACATAATGTTATTATATACAGAGACAGACAAATGTCATTATATATAATTAGATATAATTTAAATAAATCTTAATATTAATAATAGAATAGAAATATTGAGAATAGAAACAACAGAAAACTTTATGAGACAATGTTTTCTTTTCTTTTGTACCGGGAATTGAACACATGACCTCAGGATTGCCAGGCAAGAGCTTATGCCACTGGGTTATATCCCTAGCCCTGAGACAATGTTTTGACTATAAATTGTAAAATGAAACAGAAACAGCAGTCATTGTGTTTTTTCTTTACCTTCCAAAGTTGCTCTTAAATAAGATAAATATATTAAGTATATAATACAAATGCAATGTTCTGAACATGGTGTCAAATATGAATTTGAACAGTGGTACCTTGGTTCCCCAGCTTAATTTGTCCCATGATTCTTTGGAAGATGGCCATCTTCATGTTTGTCACCAGATGTGGAATTCAAGAATGGAAGCAAAATTTTGCCAAACTCATTTGTTACTAAGTGTAATTGTTAATGAATCATAACCTGAGGTATTACTGTAATACTAGAAACAAGGAGATACAGGTATGTCATAGTTCTCTCAGTCTCACCTTCTTCCACCCCACAGAACTTCCATTTGGATTGTCATCCAGACCACCAAAACCACTACAGGTAAAGTCCAGTTTTACAACAGGGTCTAGATGAATCTATTGATGTTTCTTTGGAGATTATAGATAACATTTCCATACATCTTTCTTATTTTATTTTTAATACTACTGTATTTATAATTCCTTCCCCAAATGGTTTATATTTCAAACTCATCTAGTGTATTGGAAAAGTTATTTTCCCAACTCAAACAGGAGTGAGCAAGGAGGAAGTGCTAAGTAAGCAGAGCGCTATGTGTACGTGTGTCCCTGCATGCACCAATTTATGTTTCAGTGTATCTGTGTGAGGTTCTGTGAGTGAATATATGGAGAGGGAAAAAACATTGGGAAGATGTCAGGGAAAGGTTTGTGAGGAGCTCTAGACTTGATCTAGTGGTTACCGCCTTGAAACAAATAACCCTTCATCAACCCTATACACTGGCTGTTGGTTTTCATTCTTAAGGATGATGTGCTCACATTGCTTATATATTACAGCTTTTTGTCTTCATTCTTGTTGAGTCTTTTCATTTCTTAGCCTACAAATCCTTACTGACTTTCTCTTGAAAAATCAAACTCAGTATTTACATTTAGGAACTAGGGAACAAAGTTAGACAAAATTATCCTTTTTCAGCCTCACAATTGTATTCTCTAAAGGTGCTGATAGTATTGTATCACATATTTAGACCTTCTAAGCCACTGAAATACATAGAAGAAACAATGTTAATAAATGGCATATTTAACAATATTCACACCATAAATCTTGTCTTTTGATCCACCTACCTTTTCACTTTCAGACAAATAAGAAAACGGATTTATTCTTCATAACTTGAAAGTTAATGTTAAAATTGAGTTTAATGTACAGTAATGGCATAAACAAATATTTCTAAGACAGTTTAGCAAATCATTTTATTCAATACGTGACTTGATTAGTAGTTTGCAATAAGGAAAGTTCCAGGGCATGATATCCTTTTACAAACCATCCTTGCAAATATTAAATATTAAATTAAGGTACTCACTTTGGCAGTGCATATATTAAATATCAAACTAAGGAAATAAAATCTGCCAAATAGGATGCATAATAATTATTGCTGCTATGTAATATTCTTAAATATTTCTCACTGAAGTTTCAATACCTATCTCTTTGGTTACCTTTTCCCATTTCTTATTTTTCTGTTTTATGAGTTGTTGAGAAAGAATGCTTGCTTCAAACAGCTGAAGAAAACAGAATTATGGTGATTCTAAGTGAAGAAAAAGGTGGGATGGGTATTTTCAGTTGGGGAGGAGGAGCATAGCGCACCTGTTGGGACCTGAAATATGAGGAGCTATACCTGGGCAGAGAAAAGCCAGAGGAAACTCTGGCAGAGCTTCAAGTTGCTCCTAATGTTCAAATCAGTCACGGGACCTGCGAATCATGCCACGTACTAGCTGTTTCCCTCTGAAGTTTCCCTAAGATAGCTGGTACTTACACATATGAAATACGCACAGAATTTCATTCAGACTTTGTTTGACTCTCTCTACTTTAACATTGATGTTAACCCAAACAACATAATCCTGAACACATTGTACAACTGAAACATTATGTTTTCCATATAACCTTGTTAAAATTAAGTGCAATTTCATCACTTTATTTAACTGTTTTATGTAGGACACATCTATGACTTTTCAAGGAAAAGAGCAAAAAGAATGAATCTGAGATACTTTCCCCTTCAAATCTAGCACCTGTGGTTTTAATATACATCTTGTATAAAATGGAAAACAAACAAAACTTTGATTGAGTCCAGCCAAGGGGTGCTTACGTCCTGAACTGTTACCTATTGAATGCATTTATTTTTTTTTAATTTTTTAAAATTTTTTTAAAAAAATAAAAGTACAAAAACATATTAACAAACAGACACCAATTAGCATAAAAAATAGTACAATCACAACTGATCTATAGACAAGGTGACATGGTCTCAACAGTGGTTATTGCTTTATCCATTGATGTCTTCGAAGTGTAAATATATGAACCCATATACAGACATGCAAAATATTGAATGCATTTAAAAGAACTAGTGCATTTGCTTTTTATTGCTGAGGCAGAGTACCTGAGAATAACAATTTAAAAGAAGGAAGTTGGATTTTGGCTCATAGTTTCAAACATTTCAGTACATAGCCAGCTGGCTGCATTGCTTTAGGCTTAGGGTGAGGATGAAACTCTGTGGCTGAAGAATGAGTTAAACTGCTTACCTACCAGCAGCCGGGACAAAGAGGAAGAAGGAAGGCAGCCCTGGAGGAAAGGGCTGGACAAGACATAGTCCTCAAAGTCACACCTCCTAGCTCACTCCCTTCTAGTAGGACTCACATACTTTGCTCTAGTTGTTTTCCAGTTTGTTTCAGTTATTTAAGTAAAAAGGAACTTACAATATTTATGTTTTCTGCCCTCAAAACAAAGCCTATTTACAATATATGAAAGTGACCTGGAATTAGATAAATGTCGAATGAGGAAAAGATTCGCACTGCAGCTGTAGTGAGACATTCAGCATGGACAGGGATAGGACGGAGGCAGAGAGAACCTACCATAAGTAGAATAAACCACGTGAAAAAAATTTGCTGCTTTTAGCAATAAGGGAAGTTATCGAGGTAGATGATACACTTTAAATCTTGATGTAGTCCTTTTAGTCTGTTTCCTATGTGTCCTGGTTCCATAACTCTGAGACCTGGTCCCACGCTGAGAGATACAGTCTTCCTTCTCCCCATGCTGACTCTCATGCAGTCTCCCACTACTTGGAGTAATGGGTATTCTTTCTTCCAACCAAAGACTTTAATTATAGTAATTTCCATTCATTTTATCAGTAGGCCCCATGAAAAAGATATTAATATACTGCTTAAGTGAAATTGGTAGAACATGCTTACTAGGTTACTCTGCCAGAAATATCTTTCCTTCAAATTCTAGTTATGAATGTGTTTCAAAATATTTTTCAATTTAAAATCCACTAATTACTAAATACAATATTAGAACACTTCTATGAATAGTGTATGTATTACATTAATTCATCAGAATTTAATTAAGACTACTATAAACGCTTTATTGTTTACACTGAATTTGATGAGGTGAATTATCACAAGTGAGCAACTAGCAAACAACCAAGAAGTGAAAGGCTCATTAATGTTGAAAAAGGAAAGGTTAAGCTGGGTGGTTATTAAAATACGTAAGCCCAGCCTTGAGCTACTGGAGTCCAGTGTCGGTGGCTGAGCATCTGCAATTCAAAGGTACTGTCTTTTCCTGAGTCCTCCCAGAGAAGCTCATTAATGGCAGTGTTCAAGTCTCTGAGCACTGAAGGACTTCGATACTATGTGTTCCCAGGCCAGAAGGGGAGAAAGCATCCTCCTTCATCCCTTTCAGGAGTGTGTGACTGCAATTACACTCATGGTTGGAATCCTTTTACTGAGAACCTCCTGCCAAAGCAGTCAAGAGTGTGGGCTTCGGCATATGTTTCAGTGGGTCCATCCACTCTGCCATAGAGTGATTTTGTGATTTTTTAAAACTGTGCTTTCATTTGTGTCAGAAAGAGAGAAAAAGAGAGAGATGAAAGAAAGGAAGGAAGGAAGGAAGGAAGGAAGGAAGGAAGGAAGGAAGGAAGAACAGGAAGAGCACCCAAGAATGAAACCTATTTGGTAGAGTTAAATAGAAACATAAGAGAAAAGATATTCTGTAGCTATCTATGTATCTATCTATACCCATGTACGTACGTATGTATCTGTCTTCCCATTACTCTATCTCTATTTTGTTACAAAAGTTATTAGATGACAAAAGAATTCTAACAAAAGAAAACCTATATAGCTTCAAGACAATTACTAAGTACTTAGAAAATTTCAGGCTAAAAATTTAGGCTGAATTTGATGGTACTTAATGATCTGTTCATATTTTCATGTGAAGGATATACACAAACGGGAATACATTCCTATGAGTGGAAAAAATAACAATGCTTCCTCTTATGTGGTCTTTTACATTGAGAAGAGCATGTTTATTGAGCACCATCATCTGGATTTATAAGATATCAAAGAAACTGTTTTGTTAAACCTACATGATTCATAGATTTGGGGAGGACTGGTAGGACAGAAGTTATTGTAGGGGGGAAGTAAAATAAGAAAGTGCAAAACTAGCCACATTGCAGAGTATTCTGAGAGAGACACAAACCCAATAAACTTGTAAGTTAAGGGGATATGGGCAGAAGAATCAGCTTGGTGGAAATTATCATTTTTTGCAATTTGACATAGGAATCATGAAATTGTAGCTAGATGGATAACTAGATACTGAACAGGGACATAAAATACTGAGATAAATAGCAAAATTTGAGAAAAATTTGCGGTTGTAATGGATTTGAGTTTTGGGAGTCTTTCCAAGGTTTGTGCATTATTAGCAACTTCAGATGAGGGGATTTGCCTCACAGCTACACTATAAATCATCAGCAAATTTGGTTAGATAGTTCCTATTTATGAATGCCCGTGTTCCATGCTGAAAATTCTTTCTCTGCTTATTTTCTCTTCTCTCTTTGCATTCCATTGATAATCAATCACAAAAAGCAGCTTGGCCATTTCTCTCTGTCTTGCCTCAGTGAACTCCTACTTTTCTTGACTGTTAACCCCTCCCTGGAATGCACATGGCCTGTGTGCCTCTCTTGGACCCTATTCACCTCTTTCAATGAGCCTCTTTTCCTGGCACTGAGCAGCAAGGCAATATTTTCCATCTGTTGAATGAAGAGCATGACACAGGCAGTTCGATATGGTTTCAGAGACCACAGCAAACCAGCAATGCACGACTCACTTTTATCCCACAAGCCTGTGGGAGCCCAAAGGGATAAGAGGCCTTTCTGCAGGGCTGAACACAGACTTTGGTATTCAGAAACAAATATTCCTCCTTGAAACACTCAAGATGTTTCATATTCAAGCCAGAAACATTGTGGGTTAGAATAATCTAACTATGCATCTAATCGGAAGTTATCCTAAAATGTGCGCACAAGCTTCTCTTTCATACACCAGCTGTTTTCTTTCCATGGAATGTTTACTGGGTGGGAGATCAGCCTGCACTTATGCAGTAGCAAGGAAGTGTTGTCTGATCCTGAGGAATGGAGGAGGCCTTGCAGAGGACAGAGGGAGGATGGTTCATCATGAGTTCAGAAAAATTTTGGAACCTCTCATAACGCTGTATGCTCAAATTTGGGAATAGCTCTTTTTAAAAAGCATTTTCAAAAAAAATGTTTTGATGTCATTAGTTTTCAGGGTCAGAATGTTTGTGGGAAAATTGTTAAAGTGGCATTTTTAGGGTATCAAAATATTTTCAGAAATATTTTGTAATGTTACAGGGTTTTCAATATATTTAAAACTACATTCTTTTAAAATTTAAATACTTGAGAAGATTTCTTAGTCTTCATAGAATCAATCATTAGCTTTAACAATCAGAGGAGAAATAATCTTGGTAAGGGGCAATGTTGTTTAATAATACTGGCTCAAAAATGTTAATGGCTATCAATACAGGAAGGGTTAAAATATACTCCCTATTTTTTGGTTTTGTCTTTTGTTTTTGTATTACCAGGGGTTGACATAACAGACACCTTTTTTACTTTGGGACAGGGTTTCCTTTAGTTGCCAAGTGCTAGGCTGGGCTTGAGTTTGCAATCTTACAATCCTCCTGCCTCAGCCTCCCAGAATGCTAGATTTTCAACACCCTTCATAAGTAGACCCAAATACCTCCTGTCAGATAGTCTGACCTATCCATATTAACATATCAGCATTTTTAAACATATATCATTTTTCATTGTTTTCTAGGTCTGAAATGCCCCTTTCTATTTTGCATAGGAAAATGTTAAACCTTATCAAAAATATCTTTATTAGGTTTTAAAATTTCCCTCATTAATTCTTTCCTCTTCTCCAAAAATATTTACATTCATGTATGCTGTGATCCAAATATGTCTTTTTTTTTTTTTAATTTACTTTGCAAAGGCGGTGGGAGAGACTTTTTATTGCACACATACCGCTTTCAGACTCCATACTAGAGGGATGGCTGTGTTTCCTTATTCTAGCTCTACAACAAGTTTGGAGCTACTATTATTGTCTCTGTGAACAAACGGAGAGATTTGAAGAAACATTAACACTGTCCCTGAGGTTTTCACTACTAAGTGGTGAAACGGATTTGAATCTAAATATGGCCAACTATGAAATCCAAATTTCTATTTCTTTATTTTAGTTTTGCAGATGATTTTTGTGCCCATGCACTAATTAGAAGACCCGATCTTAATCTCTGTAGACCCTAAGTCATCTCTCCCTGGACTGGCGTTGCTAACCAGTTTTCCTGGACTACAAGAACTTACAAAATCTTGGCCCAGTTGTTTGAAAAACTGAATAAAATTGCTATTGATCCCGTTCAGATATTTGCCTCAGATTCAACAATGATTACAGGTGAAACAATTCTAACATACAAAAGTAAAATACTCAGGCATATGAGGTTATATGTGCATGTGTGCAATAATCTCATCCATAGAAATTTCATAAAAATATAATTTAAGTACCTGTCACTAACAGTTTCTCTACCTTCCTAAGATTCAATGCTAATTTTAATGGTTAAAGTGAATTTGAATATTTTTCTAGTAAGTGATCTTTCATTCATTACTATTTGGTTATTTGCTTTTACTTAGTTTTTTTTTAATCCCACAAATTTTGCATTAAAAAATTATTTTATATGAAATTTATTTGGAGTAAGCATTAGGTCATGTACCTTGTAAACAAATGAGACTAAGCTTACTAAGTACCTAATGTACTTATGGAAAATACTGGAAAAAAGTAGCTTAAAAATAATGCCAATTATAGCCTTTTAACCAAAAAAACATTACATAATGTTCTCTATTCAAGTTCTAAATCAGAATGTGTTTCTTCTTAGTCAATAAGTAATTATGGTTAGTTAAACACCACCACATTTGTTGCTCTAGCTAAAACTATATATATATATATAAATATATATATATAATACACATTGTGTACATGTGTATTTGTATGTGTTTAAGAAATACAGCTGTTGATTTACTTGTGCAAAGACCTACAATATTTTGATTTCTTTCTGTTTTAAAATGTTATAACATTTGCATGCATTGTCAAGTATAAATTTACAACTAGTTATTGGGTAGTGAAATCTGTATATGAACACTCAGTCCATACTACCAAAAACCTGAGATCTATCTTATATATCCATATACTTCTTGAAGGAATAAATACTTTCCTTGACTCCAGTTCTTGTTTCCAATTCCTGTTTTATAGTCAGTTGGAGCAATTTTTCTAATACACAAACAAATAATAATATATATTCTTGTTAATGTCCTTCACGAGCTCTATGACTAAAATAACAGGTTTAGCACTCCAGGGTATGTTTGACACAGTTCTTTTCCAGGTGGACTGTACTAACATCATTCTAATATACCCCACATGCTAGACATGAAGACCTTTGGTTTCCTGCATTCACCATTTTATTTGGGGGAGAATTTTGGTTATATTTAGTGAAGGAAATGAGGTTCCAGTGGAGTCTTAAGGGAGAGCTGGACAAGGACAAACAGAAGAAGCATAGTATAGGTGTGCTGGGTCTGTGGCCTCAGGAATCTGGCTGGCCTGAGCAGAGGGGAAGATGTGCACAGCACAGAGAAGGAGGAGTCTGCTACCGGGGGGAGTGGAGCGTGAATTAGAACCTGGATGAAGGATGGAGATGGCCAGTTTCTCACTCATGGGTGCCTCCATCTTTAGAATTGGAATGAGCCTCATATATCAAAGGCAGGAAATAAAAGAAGTAAAAACGAAGTAGAAAGAGAGAAAAAATATAGGAGAATAAAAAGAAATAAATCACAACCGGCCTTTTAAGGGCCCTCGGAGGGTGCACCTACCTTGTGTCACTAGCGATAAGAGAACAAAGTCGGGTTCTGCAAAACAAAGCAGGAACTTTATTCTTATGAAGGGCGAAAGGTAAGGTCATGCTTTAAAAAACAAAACCAAATCAAACCAGTCTCTCTTGGAAGTGTGGCAGAGCTCAGAGGTGAGAGCGTGGAGGGGATGGAAAGGGAGGCGCGCGCGGAGCTTTGGCTGCACGCTTTGTGGTGGTCCTGTTGCACTACCATCTCAGCTTGAGCTGATTTCGGGGTTTGGTTTGGTTTTTAGCTTTCTTCTTGTGGAGCAAGCAGGGCCTCGGGTTCCAGCGAGGCAGGTATGAAGGTGCGAGGGAGTGTTGTGGAGGACTTTTCAGGAGCTGCTTAGGTGACAATTTGGTGGAGTCTACTTTTATAAGTCCATTTTATATTAACAGTATTTCACCAGAAACATTTTTCTGTTAACGTTCAATCTATACCACTTTGTTACTCTTTTCTCTGCTGGGTTATATCCTTAGAGGTGTACATTTAACACTGTGAAACCAGTTATTTGGCATTTAAACTTTCATACATATATAACAAACGAAGTGCCAGGTTTTTGGACTCTTAATTGCTACATCTAAAACAATTACCCTAGAAATAAAATAGCACAAACTCATATTCTTATTTTTAATCACTGAGCAGCGTTTTAGGTTTTAAAATTTTACTTTTGGTGGAACTAGTACTGTTGATGTAACAAAGAGGAAGTCCATGGTTTTTAAAAATATGTGAATGTATTTCTTTCCCAAAGGATATCCGAGGATTTCTTAGCTCCGCAGCCTCCTGGGCCTTGACAGGAAACAGAAAAGCTGAGTCTCATTATCTTTTGAAGATGAGGCTAAAGACAAAGGATGAGTGGGAAATTACTTCTGTGAGACCCAGGCTCCCCTCAGTGCTGATGAAGTTATCTTCACCTCTGAGTTAATAGTTGGTTATTCTGACTTAATAGAGAGAGGTGAGGTTTTTAGACGACATCTTTGTGTGCATGTGAGGATAGTAAAATACCATACTAAACCATCCATAAACTCCAAAAATGTATGTATCTGTGAAGTTTTTAATATGCTTCAGACTTACTTTCCTCATGTAATGTTCTTCAATTTCTTTTTCACATGAAGATTTTTTTCTAGCTTTTGAATTAAGATCACAGAAGAAGCTGATTTTTGCTCTTCTCAGTTCTAAATAAGTTCACATTTTTATTAAGATTGTATGATTGTATTTTGATTTGAAAATGTCTCTAAAAGGCTTTGGTGTGGAAGGCCCGGTCCCCACTGCAGCAATGCCAGAGTTGATTGGATCAGGAGAGCTCCAGTCTCACCTGTGAGTTAATCCATGAGTGGTTCATAATTGAGTGGATTAGGGAAAGGCGCTGGAAACTGTAGGAGATGGAACCTAGTTGTGAGAGGGGGCTCTGGAGGGTGGGCTGTTAAGGTCTTGGTCCTTTTCTCTCCTCCTTCTGTCTGCATGAGGGAAGTTGCTTAGCTCCACTGTATGCCCCTAACCAAGTTCTCTGCCTCCCCATCATTCTAGAAGCAAAAGAGCAACGTTATCTTGGACTGAAACTTCTGAAACAGGGAACCAAAATAAGTTTTTCTCTCTTTAAATGGATCTCTCCAGGCATTTTTGTCAGTGATGGAAAGCTGGTTAACACAAGGCATCAAATTACAAAAAACCCTTAAAATCTGCTTTTGTCAAGTACATAGAAAATCAGGATTTTTAAATTATTGATTATTGGATTGTGTGTACAAAATTATTTCTTTAGAAAATGTAAACTAAGTGTACTTTCATGGGAACAAATGCATAATTGTCATGCTCTTTTTCTACATCTTGCAACATAGCCATTTTTCTTCTAGAACCAACAGAGTCAGAGTCCCCATATGTACAGTTTAATTACATGGTGCTTCACTTCTCTGTTGTAAAATAGTAGGCTCAGTTTAACTATTTGGATTGACAAAGATACTGAGCATGTGGGTGACAGTATATTGCTGTAAATTTAAAATGTTGTTTTCCTTCATCCAATTATCTAAACAAATGTCTCAGAGAAGAGAGCTTTCAGGTTATCTTGTAATATATTGTGTGCTTTTTAGGGTGCCTTTCCTGTCTTCTACCCGTCTCTCCCCCTCTTGCTTTCCCTTTTCTTCTTTGTATGTATTTGTGTTACATTCGTGGTGGAAATCAGACGTAGGGAATTGTGTCCTTGGTCTCAAATTCTGTGTTCAATCTGTCATTTTAGGCTTCATTTAAGATATATCCTGTGATGCCAGAGAAATGGCATCGAAAATCCACAGGTGTCTTCATCAACTCTTCCTCGTTAAGCATTGTAAGTGGAAAATTTCTTCTCAGATTGAGTGCCCTCAAGAAGATGATTGCACCCAGAACCTAGGATAAGAGGCAGTAATTTATTCCTTTTGTTTTATAGTCTAATTATACTTTTCTTACATGCTCTAATTTTAGGAAAATATAATTTATTAGTGGAAATTTTCTTCTGGATTATAGAAATTAAACATAGTAAACATTTTATAGCTATATTTTATAATACATTCATTTAATATAGTTAATAATCCAAATAATGACTATCATGCCTTTAAAAGAGTAGCTTGTATATGCCGTTAATGTCAGAGGATATCCCTGCAACTCAGAGGATGAACGCTTAAACTTTCACAAAGTTATTTTACAAAATTTGCGATCATCAATGAAACCTTAGTTCATTTTGATTATTGGATTGTCAAGTAGCACTACAGTAATAGAATATAAAATTCAGACAAAAAGAGATGTTTTTATGTGTTTAACACTGTGCTGGCTATTGGGAAAACATGAAAATTCATACTCTCATTTAGAAGTTAAGTTTTATGCAGAGCAAATAAGCCTAGAATAATATTTGCCTGTATCTCAAGGGGTGGCAGGCTGTCAGTTATAAAATAAGTTTTTGAGAGGAGATAATAAAAACTGATGCTTAGTAAAATCAGATAGTTATTTAGGATTTCTTGGAGTTAAGGTCAGAGTTTCCTATGTCTCTTCATTCTCCGTGTTACTACTACATCGAACTACTATATTCTTAAGTATAAACTTTAACAATCATATGAATATTGTGTGGAGTGTTTCTGGATTACTTCATAGAACAGGTAGCTTTTCTGTGGGACTCAAAGGATGGACATCATGCACTTATTTGCTTAGTTAACTTTCTATATGAGGCATAAGTTAAACTGGTTCTTCCTTGTTTGCCTACTCTTCCTTTTGGAGTCATCTAAGGTAAAAAAATGAATGGACTATACCTTTTCCCCATATTTGGTACTCTTAATCTTAGAATTTCAAAGTGATTTGGTTTTCAGATTGAAACTCAGGTCTTTACACTGAGCTGTATCCCCAGCTCTTTTTAATTTTTGGTTTTATTTTGAGACAGGATCTCCCTCAGTTGCTAAATTGCGCAGTCTCAAGCTTGTGATCTTCCTGTCTCCACATTACAGGGTGCTTGGGAACGTACGCATGTGCCACCATACCTAGCCTCAAATGATCTTTGTTACTTCTATATAATTGTTCATAGTTGTTTCATATTTATTTATATCCATATACTTTGCAAATTGTCATAACCTCTGTTTTCATGTGGCTCACATGATGATGACTGCAGCCTATTGTTTCCAAGTGTTTGTCTGTAGGTTTCTCTTAAGGCAGAGCTGACATATGACTAATCACTGCAACACAGCCTATTATTATTGGGCCTTTAGCATGTGCGTTACAGTGTAAGCACAGCAATTCCTCCTGACATTAAAAATCGATGACAACATCCTCTCCAATTCTGCAAGGAGGGAAAGCTTTCCACTAGCAGAAATCGGGGTCTTCTGGCCAGTGTGACCATTTTTACTAACTCTTAGATGTGTTGTCTTAAAGAATCGATGTGAAGTTTCGCTGCTTTTTTTTTATTTTAAAAAAATACAAGTACAAAAACATATTGACAAACAGACACCAATTAGAATAAAAACTAGTACAATCACAACTAATCTATAGACAAGGTGATATGATCTCAACAGTGGTTATTGCTTTATCCATTGATATCTTCTAAGTGTAAATATATAAGCCCATATACAGACATGCAAATATAGTCAGACAATTAATCCTCTCAACAACAGAAAAAACACAAAAACCAAAAATCCAAAGACAAAAAACAAAACAGGCAAACACCAACAACAGCAAAAACAACAACAACAACAACAAAACACCAATAGTTGCAGCTTTACATATTGATATCTTCGAAGTGTGTGTTCAGGATAACACATACAGACATACAAGATTGATCAAATAACCCGTCATCGATTATTGCTTAGCATTAAGTGATATAATACAATAGTAGAACCATATTAGCCCTCCTGCATATATGCATATTCATATATACCTACATACATTTTTGTCTTTTTCTTTTCTACTTTCCT